>OMLM01000440.1:11609-27119 GCA_900302695.1 Helostoma temminkii
GTACAGCCAACAAACACACACACACACACACACACACACACACACACACACACACACACACAGTTTGTACAAAACTTTTAAGGTAGTGGTGTAGTGTCTTGATAGATGGTACTGTATAATGTGGCTTCAGTGAACATAATTGCCTGACCCCACTCTCCTTGGCCAACCTTAAGTTGTTTAATTTGAAAGTAATGTAATATACAATTTAATATATACTATATTGTCAAAAGTTCTGGAACACCCCAATGAAACCATTGAATTCGATGCAGAAAGCAAGGTCCATAAAGACATGGATGAGTGAGTTTGGTGTGGAGAAACCTAACTGGCCTGCCGATAGAACACCTTTTTGATAGGAGTGGAGACTGTGAACCAGGCCTTGTCGTCCAACATCACTGCCTGATCTCACCAATGCACTTTGAGAAGAATTGTCAAAAATGACCATAAACACACTACTAAACCTTGTGGAAAAACTTCCCAGAATAGCTGAAGCTGTTTTAGCTTCAGAGGGTGGAACCATTCCATATTAAACCCTACAGATTAAAGTTCATGTCATGTTAAGGCAGACACAACAAAATGTTTGGCAATATAGTTTAGTAGGTAGTAGTGTACATTTACAATATACCTAAATATTGTATAAATTACTTGGATTCAATCCCATTACACATTTTTGCCCATATTGCTCTGTTTTTTTTGTTTGAACTGCTGTGAAATGGGTTTTCTCTGCTTTTGCCCACAGTCCAAAGAAATGCATCATGCAGGTGTAAATGTGAGTGTGCATGGTTGCTTGTCTCTGGTCGCTGTCCAGGGTGTCCTCTGCATGTCAACAGTAGTTGGTGACAATGAATGTTTTTTGGTTTTTTTTGTGGTCTGCATAACGTATCAAAGGAATGTAACTAATACACTAAGACAATCAGATGGTTAACATTTTAATAGCAGCCACCATAGGCACTGAAATTTGATTCAGTTTGCACAACACTGACATCAATTTATTTTTTTCTGTGCTTTGAGTTACTGATTTCTGAGTTCAAACTATGTCAATAACGTCTTTAGTAACTACAGAAATAAAATTAGGTAAAGATTCTGACGAAAAATGCCTTTTGTGTCTGTGCACTTTACATGATTAGTGTTTAAGTTATAGTAATAGTTTGGTCACTGAGGTGAAATTGCTTCACAGCAAAGCATTGTTCCCAGGGAGACAATGCCCTGAAGACTCAAAGCATGGAATGTCTGCCTTTCACTAAACACAGAATGTTACTGAAATCTCACTGATCTTTGAAGTGCCACATGGTGGCACTTGCCAGTCAAAGCAAGCAGACCTGTGTTCAGTTTGCAGTGTTGTGCAGCCCTGTAGCTGATCTTTTAGATTAAGGTTATCTGTGATAAGAAAGTGAAAACTAGAATCAGGAATCAAACAGGAACATAAATAACACACATGCTGTTGTCAGCTCATACATTGGAGAGACCCTGCTCACCGCAGTTTGATGGAAAGGAGGGACTGAACTGGTGAGCCGCAGTGAAAATATAGATGTAAGCATAAGACCATGGAAAACAAATCTAATGAACTTCAGAAAACTTCAGATAGTGTCTCTTGACAGTAAAACGTTAATGCTGTCATTTAATATAACCAGTTAGTTTGTTTTTACACTGCATAGACACTCGTATGTTATGAATTAGATTACATTAAAAAGGATTTTACGGACCAGGTTCATCTTTGAATCTGTTACAGCTGACTTTAACAGCCCCACACACAGCAAGCTGTTAAACAGTGGGTTCTGATGCCGGTTGATTGACTGTCGTGACCACCAGCAGGCAGCATTTTGTTTTCTATAACATCTTTTATTTGTTGCCTTTTAGGGGAAAGTAAAGAGTCTTCAGTGGTGAATTTCAGAAGAATGCTATCAGAAACATCAGTTGACCAGACAGAATCCATAGCAGTTCATACTCCTGAAAGTCTGCACCTGAAAGACCCGTCAACACAATTTAACTGCTGTCTGTGCTTTTTGCATGCCAAATTCTATTAAGCTCATTGATTAGTCATACACTGACAGTATGTCAATGTGTATGAGTCAGTATGTGCTCTTTATTTTTAACCTTTAGTTTCTGACTGGATCTCATCATTCATAAGAATGATGTTTGAAATGGCATCATTACAGACATGTTTGTCTCTGTATTTTCATTTGTGCTACAAAACTGTCCCCCTTTTACCCACTGTTTTTAACAGTAAACATCCAGCCTGCTGTAAATTTGGCACCTTCTCAAAGCATGTGGACTAAAATAACAAAAGGAGAGTTAATCTTCATTATCTTTGTTGCCATGTAATACGAAGCCTGTCCCAGTGGAACTATCCTATGCTTAAAGCATCTCTGTTCTCTGCCACTCTATGTCTCCCACTCCCTGTGTTTTTTCTATCCTCTTCCTTGGTGTGGGTCATTGAGCAGCGAGTGGCACTCTTTACCTACATGCCCCACAAAGACAGCCTGTGGCTTGGGAAGGAAGCCTGCCTCACTCCCCTCTCCTTGCTCAGAGTCCAGAGGTGGAATGAGTTTTCACGCTTCAAGAACCACAAGTCTTAACTCTTCTGCTGACCTTTTTCACCATGTCGATGAGTCTTTTGCTTTTTCTGGGATCTAAACTCTGCCCTCTTTCTTTTTCTCCTCTAATCTCTCACTCTTGCTCTCCTTGTCTTTCCCTTTGTCTTTCTTTAGTGCTCTGCGTCTTTCTGTGCCTCTCTTACAGTTCATGTTGTTCTCCGTTATCTAAACTTTGTTGACCATTGTTGTCGCTTTTGGAACTTTTAATTGACTTCCTTTCCCACATCATGTGCTTATTGTGCCCTCTATTCTTCTCTTCTTGTACAATTTTCCATCAGCACTGATGTGGTTTAATACATATCCTGACCTGAGCTAGGATCAGCTTTTCTTTCTTGTTCACTGTATTTATGTCAACTATAAGATGATATTTTCTTATCATGAACAGTGAGCAAACATTTGAACAAACTTGACATTATACTTAATTTCTGATTTTCTTCCCTATTGCACTTAACTTTGTATTTATTTAACCTTTGTTACAGCTTGTCTCTTTCCTGTACTATAGGTCTGTTGTCACAGACAAAGCATGAAAAAAAAATTCAATTCTTTTTTTATTTTATGTGTTTTTTGAGTGGAAACAAAAAGAACAAAGTGCTGAAAGCACTACTAACATATACTGTATGAATGACTTTTGACTCAAAAGTAAGGCTTGTAATCTTTCTGTCTCTGACAGAGGCTCTTCCCTAAATAGTACCTTATCTCACTGCCCCACTAAGATACCAATTTACTGTGCACATATCGGTCCATTGCACTGATGGAATGGCCTGTGTTTGTGTGTGGTAGAACCATGCTTGAAGGTTCACACATTTATTACACAACAGTTGACCTGCTATAAGAACTTCATGGTGACTACAGCATATACAGAAGATGAAGATGGACTATTTCATAATCAAAGCTTGTTCTGTTTTCTATCCTCATCTTTGCTGTCAGCTCACCTCACACTATGCCTGACATGCTATACTTTGGATACTTGGATCTTTTATTTTCCTTTAAACAAGCAGAAGGGGTTGTTTAACTGTAGGATCTGGAATTGGATTGTGTTGATACCAACATCAATTCCATGTCATGATTCCTCAGGAATTACTTCATTTATTTCTCAGATGTTCTGTTTCTCAAATATATAGCTTTATTAATAGATTAAGTTAATATTCCTAATATGAGGTCTATTATTGATTTGACACAGACTTAGCAGCACATCAGTCAGTTTTACTCATGCAGTCCATGGTAAATGGTGATTCCTTGTGAAAAATGTAGTCGATTATTATTTTACAGTGCAGTGTGTTGAGCCAATGAAAACCTCCCACACGTGAAGAAACTGGCTTTCCTCAGACAAACTCCCAGGACCCCTCCTTCTATTGTCAAACGATCTCTTTGGTCTCTTTATTGATTTGCATACCTTTATCTGTGTTTCTCAGGATCTGTGTTCTTTCTTGTGTGTTTTGCTGTGATCTTTTTCTGGATCTGGATATTTCTCTTTGGAAAAAAGACATACATGCCCCAAAGCGACTGGAAATAGAATGCGTATTGAAGTAAATGGGCTTTACTCCGTGTATGTGTATCTGATGAGATACTGACATGTGACATGTGATAATGACATTTGTGATATTACATTTTAATTGTTACTGCATGTTTTATTTACTTTATCCACACATCTACAGATCAAAATTTACCACAGATCAATTTCTCCTGCACGTGCCAGACAGATTATTATTCAAGCTCCATTTACAGTATTTGCACATGGTATCAATAATTAAATTGTGCATGCAACTGTGTGAGAAAGAGTGTAATTCTGTGAAAGCTGTGACCAGTTGATATGAATCAAACAAGAGACTATTTAGGAACCATGCAAAATATTTGGCAAATGACAATGAATGATTTATATAATAGGTGGTGAGGGTTGGGTGGAGGATGTGACATTGTCAAAAGACAAACATTTTTACTAAGCAGTAAAAGTACAGCTCCAGTGATTTTTGGTGGCAGCTACAAAATACTTGTCTAGTGTCCAGGCTGAATTGATGACTTCTGCATTTTTCTGGAAAGCTGCCTGAGGCAGCTCCTTGAAAGCTCTTATGTCCCAGTTGGATATCATTTGGCGCAACAATGTAGCTGTCCCTGCAGGCTGCAGGTGACTCCTCACATTCACACACAACCATGATCATAGTTACCTTACACAGCACACAGAATATTGATCACTTTAATTATTTTAGGTTTTTCCTATGTTAATATTGTTGAGTGGAAATCTGCCAGTATGATTTGTTCTTCTCACCTATGTCCCCAACCAGCTGTGGCCAAGTGAAACAGCATCTGAGTAAATAAAAGGTGTTCAGATATTTGTTAATGATGCCTGAATGATGGCTGAATGCTCAGGTCGAAATTCTTGCTACACAGTGTGTAGCACATTTAGCCTTGAAGGTCTGCATGAGTGGAACAATTACCAAGATGGCAAAATAGCTTATGGAGTGAGATTCGTCCACAACTGAAAACCCTAACGCTCACTCACACATATCTATTCTCTTCTGGCTCTATTTTGTGCTGTGAATGCAGTGGAGACCGAATAACAGCAGGACTAGGAAATGGAAATGTGATGCTCTGTATGCAAATAGAATACCTGAATTGCCATTCATTTTCTTCAGAGCACCTTGAGGAGAGACAAGGGAGCTGAAAAACATTTGGAAAACAACAGCAGGAAAAGTTAAAGCCAGGTCAATTCCAAACAGATATTTTTACCAAAAAATCTAACAAAACATATAAACATTTTTGTTTGTGCACTGTTCATAACTAGATACGTTTGTGTACATTTAATAATTAGACATTTATTTACCTTTAGAGCAACTACTTTACCAACAGAATTTCACATTTTAAACTATAAACCACACAATCTGATATATGTATACTCTAGAATATTTTGTCAACACTTAAATCCCATAAAGAAAGTTTTGAGTTATGCAGCTGATGGTCCTCAGCATCTTTAGTGTGTCCCTCTGCAGCAGAAATGTTGGTGCTTGTCTGACTGTGAGAGTACGTTTGGCGTGCCAGTAATGGATCTGGCAATGTGAGAGGCAAGCTTGAATAGCATTGATTGCATGAAAAACTAGATGGTGGTTTATTGAAAATTTCTCTTTATAGAAAATATAAATGTTAAGTTGCAATGAATACAATATTGTGCATCGCTCCAACTATGCTTGTTTTCTGTTGACAGAGCAACCATCAAATCATCATGGCTCCACCCTGCCTCCAGTACCCCCTCCTCACCGCCAGCAGCCCTCTATAACAGCTCTCAATCAATCCCTGGGCTCCACACACCAGGCTGGCCAATCTCTGAACTCAGCACGGCAGCTAACCCCTCCAACTGGAAGCCCGGCACCTGTGGCCGGCCAATCACCAGCCGAGCTGCAGACCACGCCTCCCGAAAGCGTCCCGCTGCAAGACAGCTGGGTGCTGGGTAGCAATGTGCCTCTGGAAACAAGGTGAACTGACTTATCTGCCTTTAATAGAGTAGTAGAGTAGCTGGGTGCTCTGGACTGTCACAGCTCACTTAACATGAGCTTAACATCTACGTATGTTCAGGTCCCTGTGCAAAGTCGATGTTGCTGCAGTGCTGCTGGGCAAAGAAACAGTCACTTTTCAGGTAACAGCTAATGGTAGCCGTGGAGGTATACGCCATGAGTGACGTAGACATCTGAAATTTGTTATTGCCCCTTTAAATGATACACAACCCCAGCTTACATAAACAGAAGGATTCATTGATGTAGCAACAAATGTACAAGCAAATCTGCAGTTTAAGAACATGCCATGAATCCAACATACATTTCTCTTGAGAGTTTTCTTAAGAACTAATAAAAAAAACTGTTAGAGTGAAAAGGGACATCAGCTGTAACTGTCACCAACAAACTTTGCTTGAGTGCAGAACAGAGAGAGAGTGGGCAATGGAGTGGAAAAGGGAGACAAGAGAGAGAAGTGACAGGAAAAATAACAATGAAAGCAGAGTTAAGAACAAAGTTAAGACAGGAATTATTGAATGTGTTTGTCTTGGCGATGCTTTCCACTATGTGTGTGTGCAGCCTAAATGCTGTACTGTATGAAACGAATACTGTATGGTGACTGTATGTTTGTCATCATCATTTATAGGATGTTTGGAGTGAATTATGCAGAACCTTTGAAAAAGGGAACTTTAAAAAAATGCATATTAATTTAGACTAGCGAAATTGGTTTTAAAAAGTTCCATTATATTCTCATTCTATTCAGCCTATTGTAGAGGGGTATTATAAGCAGACTAATACGAAACTTGATTTAAGAAATAATCTGCAAGAGTAAACTATTGTGGTATTTACATTCAAACAGTGAACCTCACTTAATGTGTCAACTCCAAGTGTTAAAATGTTAAAACAGTTGGTATTATTCTGTGACTTTTCTTTACAAATAAAAGAGCCACTTGGGATTGCTTAGTGTATCATTCACTATTGATAAGAGGTTTATGGAAGGTATAATGGTTGGGTTTGTGTTAGAAAATAGTCCTAATCTAACTTAGGGCTGTTTCATGCTCTATACGAGCTGTGTAGATGCATTTGTAAATGCATCAGATTTGCAAGCATTTTATATACACAGAGAATGCACAATATGCAATAAGCCAATAAAAGACATTGGCCTATGGTCCCAGTCTGGTTGAACAGAAATGAACATGCCTATAATGAATATGAGCATGCCTATAGTGCATTGCGTTTCTGTTAAAATAGCAAAGATTAAGAATTAAAAGCGTCTATTGTATAATTTAGTTTCCAATGAGCATGAACAAGTCTGCAAAGCTGGTCCTCACTGCTGGTCATTTGCAGTTTGTTCATACCAGGAGCAGTCCTTTTTCTGTAGAGAATGCATTCAAGCCTAGAGTGACAGTACAGTATTTGAACCCCTACTGTCTGTATTGTCTATCCACTGATGATTACCTGGATCCAGTTTGTTCAGTCAATCAGAAGCTGTACATACAGGGAAACAAGCAGAGCAGTGGTTCTTGAGGATCAGGGATTGCCATTCCTGCTGTATACTTTGCCTGTAAGCCACGTCACACCAATGCAGGAAATAAATATAAATAAAAAAATAAATATATAAAAATAAATAGCTGAGAGACAGCAATGTGAGAGAGAGACATACAGACACAATGCTCCTGTTCACTGCACAACTGTCAAGATTTAAAGAATTACACTTTGAAAAGTGACTTACTTAGACCTCTATGCAGCACTTTGTGCTGGATTCAGTTTTAGATCTTTGGGCAGACTTGATTTAAAAATGAGGCAGCAGCTCTCTGTGTAATTATCACCCCTTTCATCCAGCTGCTTCTCTCTTCTGAGAGTAAGTAGAGTGGCTATTGTCTGCAGCCTTTGTCCTGTACAAGCGCTGGTAAAAAGCAGATTAGAAACCCGTTTACACTTAAACATGGCAGAGAAACTAAAAGTTGTCTATGAGAAATCTAACTAGGAAAATCAGATTCCTCTGGTCCCTGAGCCTGAATATGGAAACCAGGTTTTCTATTTACATGACAGTTAAGAAATCAACTAACTTGAGATAGCTGGAAAGGGGGCAAGGCATGTCTTAATGTAAATAATGCATGACTGCCAAGCAAGGGTAAGTGTAGCCCTATCCCATTAAATGTAAATATCAGAATAATTGATTTCACTTATTCAGTTTAGAATAAAAATGATTATGTAATGCATCTTTACCTCAGCAATTACATTGACCAACTGCAGAAGCCTTAGCATTGTACTGTAAATGTAAAGTACTTCCCCATGCCAACCCATCCATCACTCTATCCATCTCAGCCTTCTTATGCTCATGAAAACAAACATGAGCTTAAGAAGAAGGTTAAAACTTCATGGTTATGGACTGATGTTAGTGGAGTTTTTTTGGTTGTTTGTGCCTACGCACTGATGCAACCAATGAGGATGCATCCTGAAGAAATTTCCTTATGGCAGCAGGTTAAATTGACTTTATCAGCAGTGTACAGGATATTTGCCGTCATGTTTTAAAAAATGCACGTAGAATCTGGAAATCAATAATGATCTCCCACATTAAAGCCTGTGTTATGTCAGTAGCTTAGCTGAAAAAGTTGCATATTATCACAAATTTCTGTAAAAGTGCATCTGGAAAGACATTTTATCACAGATGTCACAAAAATTAGGTTACATAAAGTATAACTTGACAACATGACGACACCTGTCACTAAAGGTTATTAATTGGGCTGTCAATATTGGCAAAAATCTGGTGATTTGATACCTATCATAATACGTTTCAATATATTGCAATACTTGAAGCAGCTGTGGCTTAGAAGGTTGAGCAGTCATCTACCTGTCATCTACCAGGATCAGTGGTTCAATTCCAAGCTCGTCCTGTCATAGGTTGAAGTGTCCTTGGGTAAGACATGGAACCCCAAGTTGCCCCTGATGAGTCAGGTCAGCTCCATAGCAGCTCTGCCATCTGTGTGTGTTTATGTGAACGAATGGGTGAATGAGAAGCAGTGTCAAAGCGCAGAAAGGTAGTAAACTGCTATACTAGTGCAGACCCTTTAAAAGCAAGTTGATTTTTTAAAATCATATTTTAATGTTAACAAAGTAAAAAAAACTCATAACATAAACAACACTGCCATCTAGCGTTTCAGAATTTTCAAGGTACACAGTTTTAACACATCGGGCAAAAAGTGGTCAAGATGGAGGATTCAGTCTGGGATCATGTGACCTTAATCTGTCCCCGGCCAATCACACACAAAAAAACCTGCAGATCAGATCTGACAAATGACTGTATTGCTATGTATTTATTTATTTGACTGTTAATCCAGATCTAAAACTATATCAGCTGTTTTGTTATGTTTTAGTTTTTTAGGCGTTGGAGTGCTCTGTGCAGTTGTCCTTTCAAAGCACCAGAGAATATCTGAGGTCACTGTGTGTTTCTTCTTGGCTGTGACATGGGGTTTATTGGATAATTTTAACTTTGAATCCCTATTCACTGCACAATTTGTAGCTGCTTTCTGCTTTTGTTGAACGTGAACACCTCACACACCATTCTCAGATGAAAGTAACACTTCTCTCCAGCAGAGTGTAACATCATGCTGGCGACTGTAAAAAGGCCTATTGTCCCTCCATTGTCCACACATACACAATTTATTGATGCAGCTTTAACCTTGACCCTCTGTTCAACAGACAATTTGTTGCCCACTCCCTCTTTCTGCTCTTTTTTGCTTTTTGTCCCGTATGTTAGCTGTTTTTCACCCAGGCTAATAGAGAATTTTACACTTGATAAATCTGTCACTTCCTAGCATCCGACACCCACTTTTTTCTGAGGGAATTAGACAAAAGCCAGGGAGACAAAAAAATAAGACAGTTAGAAAGAAGGAGTTGGCTATAAATTGTGTTAAGTGTGTAAATCTTTGTGTGTGTGTATGTGTGTGTGTGTGTGTGTGTGTGTGTGTGTGTGTGTGTGTGTGTGTGTGTATTTGTGTTTGTATCCTCGATAACAGTAGAGCTCTACACCAGAATCCATAATTTGGCTTTATAAAAATTACAACTCTTACTCAGCAGATGTTTACATGACACTTGTGAGGAAGGGCTAACATGTCCAAAATGTCCTCACAAGAATAGTATTTAAACAAAAGTTGTGCACACAAAGAAATAAAGACATGTGTGCACAGACACACAAAAACCCACATACCACTGAAAAAACAGGACCTCTGTGTGTGTGGTATGTGTGATAGTGTGTGTAAGAAATAGGAAGTCTCACTCTTGTTCACTCTTTCACTAACTCACTCACTCACTTACATGCGCGCACACACACTTGGAAGTTGTGTTGCTTCAGGAGAGGATAAGAAAAAATGTGCTCTCAGGGTGGTGCTGAAAAATAAATGCTGTGTGACCTGAAGGCACTCCCTGCATGGCAAATCTAACACATCCATCCTCTGCTGGACGCTGCAGTCAGCACCCCTTCTTTGTCCTCCTGAGAGAGAAATCCAACGTATTCAAGGCTACATTTTAGGAATGCCCTTGTTTCTTTCTCAAATACAGTTTATTACTAAATATTTGATTAAAGTCATATTCAGCCCTAGACCTTGTCGTTTACATTATGCTGTAATCGCACTGTACAGTGTTTTGAACAGCACAATGCTTGACAGTTGTGAGACTAAGCCTGTTTTTGAGATTGTTCTTTAAAGAAAAAACATAATACATAATTGTTGTGAGGACAATCATCCAGGTGAGATTATCTGGAAGTTGAGTCATTACAACTGAATGATGAAGAAGAAGCTACTTGGATGAGTAGTGAACGATTCTATCTAACAAGAAAGAATTCCAATTGACCCACGTTCCAGATTGATATTTGCAGCAAATGCTCAGCAGTGACAGCCCTTTGCAGCTCTAGGCCACCTGTGATTGCTTTGACGGAGTTACACGCTTCGGTGGCTGAGATGTGAGAGACTAAGAGTGAATGCTTCTTACATCCTAACAGTGTTTGGTTTACAGTAGGGATGTCCTGATACTGATACCAGTATCGGGTATCAGCTCCGATACTGCCCATGTGTCCTTATACTCGTACTTGTAAAACTCCTATATCGCACTCAGTAGCACTTTATGGCAAAACATTCATCTCGTGTTCACAGCACATTGAAGTAGAGCTAATCACACGATTAGAAATGATGTGTTATGTATATAACCCCAGCTTCATAGAAGGAGAGTTATTCATGTGGAGCCATTTAAGGTTAACACTGTATCAAGAGAGTTTGTGCTCCATGCCAGTATTATACTAGACTTTATTTCTAGTACCACGTGTCTTTGAGATCACAGGGAGCGGAGCTCTCTGTATTGTTCCAACTAGAGAAAGAAAAAACTCTTATGATGAAAAAAAAAAAAGAAAAATAATGTTACCACCAAGGGCAGCCTGATCCTTACTTATGATGAGATTAGTGAATTAGTAACCTAAAGATGTGTTTTTGGCCTCAGAATGGGAGCTCACTTTGTAGTAAACTAAATCACCATGGTAACTAATGGCACTTCTTCACAAGCCCAAGTACTTGTGCCACGCTGCAAGGTACCCATGATCAGAACAGGTGCTGCAGACAAATGTCAGTGTTTAAAAAAGCTTATACATCATATGATCTACAGTGTTTCTGCACAGAGGTAAGCAGTCAGAATGTTTGTATATCTGTCCATTTTGACCTCTTTACTTGTATATTTAAACCTGAATCATATATACTTTACAATAGTCTGTGAAGTGAGTAACAATAAGGCTGGGGTGATGTGTGTGTCATAATCAATTATTTAAACATTGTCACAGTGTTTACATTGACCCTAAATTAGAGCAGGTCACAATCCTAGGCATGTTGAAAGTTTGTCTTCTAAAACAGCCTAAGACTGTGTGATTTGTTAAAGACCTAATAAAATGGTGCTGTGTGCTTTGTAACACTGAATGAAAATTGAAAAGTTACTGAAGCATCGTGGGTTTCTCTTTGTTCAACAGAAGGGTACCAACAATTTTGTCCGTGTCTGAATATTAGGACATTTTGTACTAAACATTTTTTTGTGTGGATGTTTGTATGATTTTAAGCAACTGAGAAAAAAAAAAGTTGCTGAAAATGTTTAAATGTGAATTAAAGGGGGCCAGCATGTAGCTCAATTGGTAGGGCAGTTGCCTTTCAACCGCAGGGTTGGTAGGTTCAATTCCCTACCCTCCCAGGTAGGTAAACCCCTGACCCTTTGCGCCTCAAAGGGCTGCCTGTCCAAAATGCTAACTTCCCCACTGTGGGAATATAAGGGATTCTTCTCTCTCTTCTAAAACAGTTGTGTTAGTTGGCAGAAGTTGTGTGTGTGGTGTGGCAATGTGTTGAGCAACCTTTTGTTCACAGGGTATTGTGAGAGTGTTGCCAGTTCCACCATTTACTACTTTTACTATCGACACATTAGTTACAGTCATTTTCTTCCTGAGGATCCGGAACCTGTCGATGTCACACTGAAACTGCATAATTGTGAATTACCGACCTCTGCTTCAATGTGCCGCTCATATCGTCAAAAACACTTAAAAAGCCCAGTAAAAATAGTGTAGATATCATGGAAATGGAGGTTTTACAATATTTCATTTTAAGGTTGCTGTTATTAGCAGACTACCAGGTTAGTTATATCAGCCACACACACATTGGTTACAGTAATTTTACACTCAATTTTTTAGGCCATCCCTGTCTGTTGTACTTGACTTGCAATTAAACACATAAGCACACAAACTAGTCTGCTACCTGCAGCCAGTATGTGCCTATGATTTATGAGAGTTAAGAAAATAAAAACACTATATCTGTATTATCACAAAAAACACTGTCACTAATACATTCAATTGCAAAATACAGATGTCACGACTCTTACAAAATCCCAGGACTTACATGTTTTGCTATTTATGCTGATAACTGCCTGTAACATTTTACAGGTTCCTTGAAAAAAAATGATATAAAATGCAGGGAAATGCAGAATTGAAAACATTTAAACCACAAAGCTAACTAACTAACACTGCATGAAAATTTCTTTATTGTTTCTATCAACATTGTATGTGCTGCATTTGATTACATTGCTAAATAATACAAATTCATTATGTGCATGATGAATTTGCACATGCCAATTCTGTTGAACTAGTTACTCCAGAAAACTGTTAAGTGTGACCAACAAGCCAGAATTTATTTGATCTTGTTCATCTGTTGTGAATATTGTGTGTCCACCTCTAAACCCTTGTGCTTTTGGGTCATGAAGTGCTAACCACTTCCATGTTTGCTGGTATTCTCCACTTTGAAAGCAGAATCAAATAAAAAGTCTACCACCTAGGTCTGAACTCTGGAAAGCAGAGAACTAAGTGGAAATATTGCCCCAACAGGTCTCTGCTGGTTCAACCTATAGCAGCAGCAGGGGAGCACAATGCATTACATTACATTACAGTCACTTATCAGGCCCTTTTTTCCAAAGCAACTTACAAGCAAGGGACAACTACAGGGTTCAGTGTCTTGTCCAAGGACACCCCAGCATGTAACCAATAGGAACTGGAAATTGAACCACTAACCCTGAGGTTGGCAGACAACTGCTTTAGCAACTGAGCTACACGCTGCATTCACACAATGCATTGTGGTTGTTGGACGATTTCAGCATTCAGTGGTTTTGTTTCTATCACATAGACAACTTACTTTTATAAAACCATTTTTTGCCTGTGAAATTTGTCTTTAAGTAGGAAACAGAACTTCTGTAGACCCTGTCTAGCAGAACTGCTTACAATTCAATAATTTCACTCACACACCACTTAAAGTGAAAACTTGCACTAATGAATTTTCTCTAACCTTTATCATTAAATTACTTTCAAATATCAACTTATATTAATTTGACAGTGTTGTATGAAATAGATGATCTCAAACGGTCGGATGTCGGACTGATAATTTAATAATTTAAATACTTAAAACTTGTTTTCTATTAGCTACAAAGGTAAAATATTTTACCATGCATTTATCACAGTCAGAGCTTTCAGGAATATTGCATCTTTTTATCTATGTGGGTGTTGAGTAACATATGTAACATATTATGTTTTTTTTTTAATGTAAAGGCCTCATAACAGAATCCCAGATAATCAGAACTGCAGCATCCTCTCAACACCTTTACACGGTAAAATCTTTGATTGGCTACCATTTAGGAATGTTTTTGTGCTTTAACAGCTGAGCTCACACACACAGTATAGTAACATACTGTTCTCTCACTGGAGAGCTGCCCCTTTCCCTATTCACTTGTACTTTTCCCCTTTCTCCTGCTCTCTCTTCTTTCAGCCTTGTTGTATTTCCTTTTTTCCCCCAAGGCAGGTATTCATTGAAGGCCCCTTGCTATAATAGCTTCTAATTGTTAATCACACATCCTTGTTATAGAGAGCAGTCTAATAGTAATTACAGATGCTCATTAGCTGGGGCTCTGTAATTAATTAGACATTGTGACCTTGATATTACTTCAGGCAAACATGTGAGTGCCAGTGATTTTCCCCACATTGGTGTGAGAACATCCCTTTGAAACAAGCAAGACTTTCCCTGTAGATAATATTATTATTAGATTCTGTAAAATATCATTTTGTAGTATAACATATTGAGTAATGGTTAGTGTGCTTTTCTAAAGACTGTGTCCATTTACTGTTTCTGGTCAAAATCCTATGAGAAATAAGAAAATGAAATTTGTTATTGTTATGACAATGTTATAATAAGATATTATGATCTTTTACATATTTTAATTTTAATAGCACATTTTTGTAATTTTGTTATAAATATTTGTAAAATTTGTAAATGCGTCTTTGTTAGGTAGTATAACTATTATTATGATTTTGGTTATGATTTATAATAGTATTTATTTGTCAAGTTTAGGCCCTAGAAAGATCCCGAGGTGCAAAACACATTTACATTTCTTTTCAGATTACTTGTGCTGTTGTAACCATACTAACTCCTGTCTGCCTCTCAGAAGAAAGCTGTGATAATTGAAATGTGTCTAAGATTATACATATGAAGTTCAAGAATCATTTCATTCAATCGCAACGTATATAGAATTATTGCTTTATGACCACACAGGTTAATTCAATTCAATTCAACTTTATTTATATAGCGCCAAATCACAACAAAAGT
The DNA here is from genome assembly GCA_900302695.1 of Helostoma temminkii. Taxonomy (NCBI): domain Eukaryota; kingdom Metazoa; phylum Chordata; class Actinopteri; order Anabantiformes; family Helostomatidae; genus Helostoma; species Helostoma temminkii. The sequence continues at coordinate 26,844 of OMLM01000440.1, forward strand.
CATCTCAAGGCACTTTACAATGTAAGGTTTAAGACCTTACAATACAACTAAATAATAAGGAAAACCCAACAAATCCTCCTTTGAGCAAGCACTAGGCAACAGTGGAGAGGAAAAACTCCCTTTTTAAGAAAGGAAGAAACCTCCAGCAGAACCAGGCTCAAGGTGGGCGGCCATCTGCCTCAGCCGGTTGGGGTGAGTGGAAAGAAAGAGAAAAAGAGAAAAGAACAGCAGATCACACAACCAATAACAACAACAACAACAACAACATTTAACAGG
>OMLM01000444.1:1618-15234 GCA_900302695.1 Helostoma temminkii
AAAAAAAAAAAGACAACTAATACAGAAGCGAGCTAAACTCTTAGTAGCCTTCTTTTAAAGAAACAAAAACACAATGTTCATGTTGTGTTCACCAATGAAAATCAGACATTGCTTTTGAATTGTGGTTCAACAGAAGCATTTTGAAAAACAAACTAATGAAACTGGCCTGGACAATAATGATGGTACCCCTAATTTGGCACAATCTTTTGAGGCATTCACTGCAATCACGCAATTTCTGTAACTCTCAGTGAGACTTCTGCACCTGTCGACAGGTATTTTGGCGCACTTCACGTTACCAAACTGCTCCAGCTGTCTGAGGTTTGAAGGGTGCCTTCTACAGACTGTAGAAGCATGTTTCATCTCTTTCCATGAATGTTCAATAGGATTTAGGTCAAGGTTCATAGAAGGTCACTTCAGAATAGTCCAATTTTTTTTCTTTGCCATTCTTGGTGTTTTTAGCTGTGATCATTATCCTGTTGGAAGACCTGTTACCTGCAACTGAGACCAAGCTTTCTGACACTGGGCAGTACATTTCACTCCAGAATGCCTTGATAGGCCGGAGGATTTTGTTGTACCCTGCACAGATTCAAGACACCCTGTGCCAGCTGCAGCAAAGCAGCCCCAGAACATAACAAGCTTTGTCCATGTCTCACAGTAGGTACGGTGTTCTTTTCTTTGTATGCTCTATTTTTGCACCACAAACATAGAGCTGACGTGACTTTCCAAAAAGTTTCAGTTTTGTTTTATCTGTCCAAAGGACATTCTCCAAGAAGCTTTGTGGCTTGTCAGTATGCATTTTGGCATTTTTTATGATTTGCTTTCAACAGTGTATTTCTCCTTTGTCGGCTTCCAGTAAGTCCATTAAGTCAAACAGCAATGGATGGTGGAACCTAATGCTGATGTACCCTGACCTTGGAGTTCAACACCTCTAATCTCTTTGGAAGTTGATATCATTTGCATTATCTGTGTATTCAGTTTGTCATCAACTTTACTCCTGCTGCCACGTCCGTGGAGGTTGGCTACAGACCAGTAGACCTTAAACCTCTGAATAATATGTGCAATTGTAGGAACATCAAGCTGTTTAGAGATGGTCTTATAGCCTTTACCTTCAATATGTCTATAAATTTCTTTATAATCTCCTGAGACAACTCTCTTCTTGGCTTTTTGTGGTCCATGTTCAATGTGGTACACACCAAATAGGCAGACTGACTAATTACAAGTTTGAACACATCTGTGATGCTAATTATAGGACACACTTTAGTTTAACATGTCCCTTTGGTCAAATTATTTTCTTTTCTAGGGGCACCATAATTTTTGTCCTGGCCAGTTTCATTAGTTTTAGATGCTTCTGTGGAATGACAACTCAAAAGTCTAATTTTTAGTAAATCTTTATTTATATTACTGTTGTCATTATGACTTTTTCTTTCTTTAACAGAAGGGTACCAGCAATGTTTTTCATGTCTGTAAATGACAGCCACAGACACATAGATAGGTGTAAAAGTTTTTTATTAATAGAACTATACTGTTAGATTCCCTGACAATGGTTGTTATGGCTGCCTCACATATGTAACAGTCTGTTACATCATGATTTGGAGGAGCCAGAGGATCATTTTGAGCAGAACCTTCAAATAACTGACAAATTACACCTGGTGTCATCACAGAACAGTTGCCTATGACCTAAATAATAAAACTATATACACACCATTACATTTAAGATCATACACTACTATTAATAAGTTTAAGTACACTAATTTTGTCCTTTCGTAATATAAGGAAAAGCAGATTTTGTCAGTTAAAATAATGTTGAATTGATCCAAAATACAGGATAGTCATAATTAATATACAACTATGGTAGCTGGATATGGGTGTATCTACATACAGTGCACACTGTATGTGAACAGAGGCCCAATTATCAGCAAACATTAGTCCTCTGTTCCAATGGCAAGTTGTGTTTGCTAAAAAATGTTTAACTATTTAAAAATGTAACTGATCATTAGTAACCACTTTTGCAATATTGTTAGCTTAGCTGAAAATTGATTAAAAACAATAAAACTGGCCTTCTTGTTTCTGGAACATCAGCAACTGTAGGTTTAATGACAGACACAAAATGGCCAGAAACAAACAACTTTATATTCAGTGGCTAAAAGAAATCGACTGCACTGTGTAATACTTCCTTTACAAATCAGCACAACTAACTGTAACCACAATAACAAATACATTAAGATGAATAAAAAGAGCACTGGGCAGAGAGAGACTGGAAGTGTTATAGACAAACAAATCTAAGCTTGAGATGTTCGGATGGCAAAGAATATGTGTATGATACTGACACAGACTGGGGTCATATTTCTAACCTATCAATGCTCTCTGGTGGACAAATTAGCTCACTGCAGTTTATCTATGTATCTGGCAATAGATTAAGCGATTTAGCCGCTTCTTAGATGTAAAACTAATACGTGCAAATTATGTTCAAGTTAATAGTTTGATTAAGTTTAATTAAGTTAAGTTAAATAAATGAGACATTTACTTTTTTATGATGCCATAACAGAAAATATACTGTATGTCTTTTTTTCTTCTTTGCAGTTGCAGCCAGGTTGTGATTCAAAACTTGAACACGACAACAAGACAAAAACATTTTAAAAACACACTTGAAGACCTCAAACATGAACATCTGATATTTTAATCTGTTCTTTCAGAGGTGTTGAATTTTATATTTGGGGGATTTCTCAAAGCAGAGGATCTGTCTTGGCTTGGCAGGTGTTATTGTAATCTGAGTCCTATTAATGACAAATTTGGTGTTATGTGGGAAGCAGGAACATTTAAGGCCACTCCTCAATGGGTGACCTTATTTGAACACTTAACTTAAAAAAAAGAAGAATGCAGATGCAGAATTTTTTCCAGTCCAAAAAAGGGAAAACAAAAACAACAAATAAGGTAAGTGTGGTATTCTGCAAATATAATACATGTTTATTATATAATTCAATAGTGACCAAGCATGTCATTTCTATTGCCTCTCTACACATTATCAGACCTGTTTATTAGTTATACATGACGCATTTATACATTACATAATAGGGTTTTGTTGGTATGTAAAACTACACAAAGCACATATATGTTTTGGTGTCAGTTACTGTTTAACTCAGAGTTATTTGAGATGTGGGAGGGTAGTGCAGTGTAAAAAAACACCTATCACAGTTATAATCCATGCACAGGTAACAAGTGCTTCTGAAACAGTTCAGTTCAACCACTTGTTTCCTAAAAGTTATTACAAAATAAGACAAAGCCATAAAGTATGAAAGCATGAAGTGCTTGGCAGCAGTGATGTGTATAAATGGTTATAAGTGCAGATACAAAACTATGGCATGTGTTTGAGTTTCTCATATATATACGCTATAGTTAAAGTTTATAGACACAGGTCTTTTCAGTCATGTCTGAAACATTTTATTTGGAAGCCAGTCTTTCAATGCATGCATTGAACTCTGTTCACTAGTATTTTTCTATAGACCCATGTTTACTTTGTATTGCAGCAAACCCCATTTTACAGTCAACTTAGGCCTATGCTTAAAGGCCACAGCTCATTTTTCTCTTATTTTCCCCAGTGTGGCTCACAGTGTGTACACACACCACACCTGGGCTAAAGGAAACTCAGAGCTGCTGCGACATGAAGCATTGCTCCTCTGTTCTTCAGTTAATGGATGCTGATAAAACTCACATCAGGTTTGGTTCGCCCTTTTGAAAGGTATGATACGCCTCAAAACTAAACATTTTTGTGTGAGGTGTTTGCACATCGTCATAGTTTGCTCTGCCATATCGGTGGACAAACTGAAGAGAATGACTGATGTCACGCTTGGTATAAAAGCTGTGGCCATGCCTTATGTCTACAGGATTTAGCTTGAGTCTACAGCATTATACTACTGTTTCAAAGAGCTATACAACACTCAGGAGGAGAACAGGTGAGATGTGAAGCAGTGTTTCATTTGATGGAACAGGACTGAACAAGGAATATAATTTTTGCTTTGGGAGAAACACTGTGAAATGGGACTAGAAAACATTACCATGTCAACTGAGTTTGGATGTTTCACATTATTTTAAATAACTCCGTAATTATTATGACAAATTGATAATAATTCAGAAAAGTATTTACCATCTGTTTTTACATTTTGACTCATCTTCAGATCCCTTTTCTTCTTTTAGCGATGGAGTTCCAGTCAACCGTGATCACCTCACAGCCTCAGATGATGTCCTCTGGATTATCAGAATGGAGTTCAAACGTGTGCGACTGCTGTGAAGACTGTGGAATCTGTATGTTTTTGTGCAGACAATCAACCAGCAATGTGAAATTGATTTAAATGTGACACGACGTCTTTCACCACCAGGTCTTTGCGGAGCATTTATCCCCTGTATCCTGGCCTGTAAGGTGGCTCAGGACAATGATGACAGCTGCTGCGTGGCATGCCTTCCTGGCGCCATGATTGCTCTAAGGACAAGTATCCGTAGCAGATACCGCATTAGTGTAAGTAAACTAAAGTAGTCTAACCACTGACTAGACCAGAAAACACTAACACAACTGACTGTACTGAAATATGAGTCTCTGTAAAACATGATTGTTCCCTTTGAACAATGTTCAGAGATAAGTTTGGAGATAAGCATGTTTGCCACAAGTTCACCGTGCCTGTGCTCTTTCCCAGGGCTCAGTGTGTGATGACTGGCTTGTCATGGCCTGCCTGCCTTTGTGTGGACTGTGTCAGATGGCACGGGAGCAGAAGAGGAGAGGATAAAGAGAACAGATGTCATTTCTAAATTATAAAACAAGAGCCGATTTGGAAATTTATAAATATACACTCCTTGGTCTGGACACCTATGTTTCAAATTCAAATTTGATGTACTGGTATGGGCATAAATATGTCAGCATTGCCACAGAACATACAATAGAAGAAGGTTTACAATATAACAAATTATAGCCTAAATTATAGACTAAACTGCCATTTTGTTTCACTTCATTATTCTAGGCCATTATAGTCCATCCTTTACACTACCAGAAAAATATTTAGCCACACATAGAAATCACTTTGTTTCTGAAAGTATATAACATCAAATGAATGAGAAACACATTGTAGAAATAATATTGTAAATGGCTTTAGCACCAGGAAACAGTCCATAAAAGTGCAGAGGCCTATAATCAGCAAACATAAGTACTGTCTTTCAACAGCACGTTGAGTTTGCTAATACAAGTTTATTAATTTAAAAGGATAGCTTATCATTAGAAAACCCCTGCAATGATGGTAAAACCGCTGAAAGCATGAATGTCATAATAAAAACATGATAATTTCTATGGGTGTCTCAACTTTTGACTAATTGTGTATTTGTAATATATGTATTTTTTAGATCAGAGATATGGGCAACAATTCAGAGACTTGGAACCAAGCTAAATAATTCAAATGAGAAAAAAGATAAGAGAGAAGGAATTATTTCAATGAGCCTAAACCTTTACACAGAACCACTTTCAGAAGATTTTAGAAGCTAAACAGTGACTCACAGTGTTGAAACTGTCTTGCAAAAAACCAGTGAAGACATGAACAGGTTATGGTACAAGTTTCTTTTACAGCAAATCAACAAGTTGGTAAAACTAAACAGAAACAATATTTAATTTGGAATGTAACTGTATCTGAATCCTTCTTTGATTGCATACACTATTATTCAAAAATCTGAATCGTGTTTTCATCTAATGTCCTATATATTATTATGTTTGTTTTACTAACAGTATATATTGCAAACAACGGTAATTCAAGAGTAATTCAATAAAATTTCATGAAAGTGTCATGCTGTACTTTAGGCTTGTTTAACGTGTTGTTAGCTGGAATTGAAACTGAAAGGAAAAGACTGCGGTGCCCCATCTTCCTCTTTCTTATTTACTGTGTATATAATGCGATCACAGAACAACAAAACCTTCTGGAGAGTCACAGTAAAGTGAACAACTTTCGGTCAAACAGGTAAGGCTGCCATGGCAAAAACAATATGAAAAAGGTTAACTTCAAATATAGTATAGTAATCTACAGTATCTGGTATTTACTGTTTTTGTTTTTCATCAGCTGAATGTGCACAATGAATATTTCATATGTCTGGGTTAATCCTGCAAAACCAAGTAAAACAACGGTCAGACATAGGAGGGGCATAAGTGCTGCTAAAGGGATATGAAAACTATACAAAAGGGGAACAAAAGTTATGCTTGATTGAAGGTTCAAATGTCTTGGCAAACACAACCCAGAGTGGATTTAGAAGGAAAAGGATGACATCTCCATTTACTCAACATTGGCCTTCAATGGAGAGCTCCAAACAGTGGGAACTAGTAGCGGTGGTGCTGGTGAGCTAGGTGTTTTCAACATATATTCCTAAGGTAAAAAACTGAAATCAGCTAGGATTATGTATTTTCAATTTAACGGCAACTAATGCAGTATACTGATATTGTGTTTTATAACATTTCAGCTCGTTGCCAGCAGATTAACAGAGTTATATATTTGACTAGTGTTAGCTAGCTGTTTTTATAAACTGCTGTCCAGAAAAATATAATTTCTATACTGATCTGGTTTTGTTGTAAAATGGTTGGGTTTTGCTGCTAAATCCTGCTTCCCTCAATTGATCTCAGTAACCCTCTCAGTAACTATTCAAGGTTAAATGAATCACAAGACCTTCTATCATTTATCGCAACTCCTTTACCTCTAGGACTCTGGCATAACCGTACCTCAGTTGAGGACTACACAGTGATTTGACCTCAGACATAGGAATAGGAACTTGGCGAAACTGAAATTCTGGTAAGATCAACTAAACCCAACCATAAACTGAGTCTAGAAAAATGCAATATTGAATATATTATATTCATAATAAAATGGGGCAATTTTATTTTGTGGCCCTATGTCAGTTTGACTTTGAAGTACTTTGTATATGAAACTTTGTTTCTCCTGTATGACTCAATTTGGTAGAGATAGAAGTTTCTGTCAAACAAGGCTTATGTTATTACAAATACAGACAAATATAAAAGAACCTTGAAAAGAATCTCACTTCAATATTATGCAAATGCAGTATGTTGTTGTGTTTCCACAATGATTTAAAAAGGTATATTTCAAACTTTTTTTCAGTAAAATGGAACAATGACATATATATGACATATATGTTCTGCTTTCTGTCTCTGCAGATTCCTGTACCATGCTCAACTAAAGAACAACTCAGAGGCCTTGTCAGTGTATTCCAAAAAACCAAACCAACGAAGACACTCACAGGTCATTTAAAGAACTGTTTTAACTGAACTGCAGTGGGACAAAATGGCAAGTCTAACTCAGCTGTTGTCAGTTACACTTGTTCTTGGTGTGTTGGGGCTCATCAGTGGCTACGGCTTTAAAAATTGCATTAAAGAACCACAATTCAAAGAAAGTTTCAAATGCATCCGTCGAAAGGAAAATAACATCTCTGCTATTATACATGACCTGCCGCTTTCTGTTGTCAACCTCACCATCACCATTAATCCTATTAGGCACATTCCCAACTGCAGCTTTGCTAATCTATCAAAGCTTCAGCACCTCCGAATAGATCACAACCATTTGACTGACATCGGTCAATCTGCTTTCCAAAACTTGCATCAACTTCGGTCTTTAAATTTGTCCTTTAACTACATATCAAAACTAAGCCCTTATGTTTTTGAAGACCTGCACAACCTCACCTTTCTCTCACTGGCAAACAACAAATTAAAGCACCTCCCAGGAGGCATTTTCCTTTCTGTTATTAATGTAGACACTTTAGTGATGAGGCAAAACGCTCTGACAAATTTCTCAGGGATTGCAGAGTCTGTGTCCCTTCTAAAGAATCTAAAGCTACTAGACCTTTGCTTTAACAATCTGAAATCTCTCAGCCACTCAAATGTGTCACTACCTGAATCCCTCACTAGTTTATATATATGTAGAAACAATCTGTTTACATTTGGATGTAAAGCTTCATTTCTCAGGTTCATCAAGGTCCTTGATTTGTCATACAATCCAGAGCTCCCCACACAGGCTTTTCAGGGAGTGGATTTGAGACAAATAAAATATCTGCGTTTGCGTTCAACAAGTGTCAAGGTAGTGGAGTTTCTAAACATCAGCAATATTAACGCAGGTTCTGTTGATTTCTCTGGCACAGGCCTAAATAATGACAAATTGCTCAAAGAGTTTTGCAAAATGTTAAAGGTGAAGGTGAAATCAATTAGAAATTTGGTCTTGGACAGTAACAGGATTCGGGAGCTAACACATTTAACGCTGCACTATTGTCCTAACATCACAAGGGCTCTAAATCTATCCCGCAATGAACTGAAAAAGACAAACTGTCTTGATTTTCTAAGAGGACAGACATACATAAAAAGCGTCATTGCAGAGCATAACCATATCACCTCCCTCCCATCCTGTAAAACAAATACATTTAATTTAAGTTCTCTGGAAGAGATAAGTTTTCGCTACAACCGCATCCTCTCAGTCAATGCTCGTGCTTTCATTCAGGCACTAAATATAAAGCAGCTAAGACTTAACATAAACACAATTGCTTTTCTCCACCGTAGAGCTCTCAAAGGGCTCAAAAAGCTTGAGACACTTCGTTTAGACAATAACCTCTTAACTGATTTGTTCAATGACACTTTTGAAGATAATGTCAACCTGCAAATCCTTAACTTGCGCAACAATCGCATTTCTGTCATTTTCAATGGGACTTTTCTCAGTCTTACAAAGCTCACTACACTGGACCTTGGTGGTAATAAGATCACTCATTTTGAGCCATCAGGTCTTGATGGTCTAAAAAGTTTGTCCAAATTCTATATAGATGGAAACTATCTAAAACAGATTGAAACCCTTCTTTCTCCCGTATTTCAAGATACACTGACAGCATTGGATTTAAAAAGTAATCTGATTAGATTCATCAGTGAAAATATTAATTCACCATTTGTGAATCTCAGCAAACTAAGTGATCTAAAATTGGACTCGCAGCAGCCCTATGGTCTCACTGTTTTACCTCGTGCTTTTTTCCGTGGTCTCCACTCATTGAAGAGTCTGTATCTTACAAACAACAACATCAATCAGCTTGCTCCTGATGCCTTTGATGATCTGACAAGCTTGCGTTTCCTCTCACTGGATAACTGCTGTAATGGGGTAGTAAATCTACAACCAGGAATCTTTAAAAATCTAAGAAATTTAACCACATTAACTGCAGAAAATATGGGCATTCAGAACTTCTCAAAAGAGATTTTTGGGAATCTGACACAGTTACAAAAATTGCAGCTGAACCGTAATGTAATGGAGACCATCGATATACATGCAATTAAAAGTTTACCTAAACTCCAGTACCTTGACTTGCGCAATATTCCTCTAAGCTGCACTTGCAGGAACAAAGATCTGCAGATTTGGACAATAAATAACACAAATGTCCAGGTAGTTTATCTCTATAATCTGATATGCCAACAAGATATAAAATCCCAATTCTACAACTTTGACACAAAGGTTTGTTACATAGATCTAGGAAAGTACCTGTTTTTAAGCACAGCAGCTGTGATCTTCCTGTTTACAGTCATTCCCCTACTTAACGTCAAACTCTACTGGAAATTAAAGTACAGCTACTATGTGTTCCGTTCCTGGTTTGGTGAACAGTGGCGCAAACTCAGAGAGGCGGAGGAAAATTGCAAATATGATGCATTTATTTCCTACAACTCCTCTGATGAACAATGGGTTATTGACCAGCTGGTGCCCAACCTGGAAGGAAATGGATCATCTTTTAGACTCTGTCTACATCACAGGGACTTTGAGCCGGGCCGTTACATTGTTGATAACATTGTCTCTGCTGTTTATAACAGTCGTAAAACTATTTGTGTGGTTAGCAAGAGTTACCTACAGAGTGAATGGTGTTCTCTTGAAATCCAACTTGCCAGTTACCGACTCTTCGATGAGCACCGAGACGTTCTTCTACTCATGTTTCTGGAGCCAATTTCTGAGAGACAGCTCTCGTGCTATCACCGCATGAGGAAAGTCATGTTAAAAAAGACTTATCTGCAGTGGCCTGGCTCAGACTGCACTAACCCAGTACTCGCCCAAAACTTGTTTTGGAAACAGCTACGACGGGCGATGAGTACAGGGAGCGGGCTCCAGAGAGAAGAAAGTTAAGGTTGTGTTGAACCTGAAAGTGTACAAAATGAACACTCTGGGACTTCAGTTGAAAAGTATTACTTGCTACCTTAAGTGTTACTGGTGATGTGATATTTGTGATATTATCTGCTGCAAGGAGAAAATTGTGAAAATTGTGTAAATGTATAATGTGATGCATTCTATGACTAAAATAATTTATACAAGCCTAAATCAGCAATGTAATTTAACATGTGATCAGTTTATTTTTATGTTTAGCAATGTTTGATATCACATTTTCAAACTGCACTGTTGTGATTTCTGTCTTGTACTTAAATGTAGCACACACACACAAATCAAATGACTCCAACTTAAATTCCTTCTCTGTAAACAAAGTGTTAATACACCATACTGCACATTAAAACCGGCAAAAAATCCAAACAGTGCATAATTGTATATATCAATCTCATAAATTGGACAAAATTATAATTATAATTGGGCAAATTAGCTGGTATGAATTGAGAGAGCTTTGCTGTTTAATTAGCCAAAGATATGTTCAAAGGCATTCACCTTACATTAGTAAAGTCTCATAGGAGGGAATGACCAGTGCTCAGGGCTCAGTAAAGAAGAAGAGGGAGGTGCTGGTTCTCTTTCAAGCATGTGGGATGGGGGATAATGCATCATATCAGTGTTGTGGGATCTGAAGCTGGGGTGACTGAATTGCCTGAATGTCTGAAACTGGTTGCTCTGGGTAGGATGGTTAATATGGGCTGAGAAAAGAGAGCCAAAAGGGTATTTGTCGGTTACAAATGGATCTGGCTCCTGGGAAAAGTGCATTGACTCTGCTGAATGTTTATCTGGCAGCTGAGCTGGGTAAGGAATGAAAGGATGGGTGTTGCTACTATTGTAATGTGGCCCACAGCTTTCTCTAACCACTCTACTGTTGTTCAAGAAGTAGTTTTTAGAGGAACCAAAGACAGATGACTTCTTGCTCTTTGGCCTGTTGAAATTATCTTCCCAGTGCTGAGATGCTGAGGATTTTTCTGCCCAGCATGGACTGGCAGAGGAAGAAAACAAATGATGAATTGCTGAGGCTTCAGGAGGCTCAGAGTCCATGCAGAACTCAGGAGAGCAACTAGGTCTGAGGATGCCATCCAGAGGACTGGCAGAAGTATCTATGGGGTCTGTCAACCATTCGGCAGTCTTTACATGAAAAACCAGACAGCATTTTAATCCAGTGTAGGAGAATCTTATATTATTTGTTATATGTGAAATTAACTTGAATAAGAGAGTGTCAGTGTAAATGTAAGGTCTTACCCTTTCCAGGCTCTTGTGTGGTTGACTGGACCAGTTAAAATGCCAGTTTCCTTTCATGTGTAAAGATGGGGTTCTATTGGGGTCGAAACGCAGCTCAGTGGCAGAATCAGCTTGACCTGCTGATGCATCTAAAGAGACAGACAAAGCGGATCAGTCTTTCCTACACAGTCCTGCTGGAATGGCATCTGGAAACGATAAAATGCAAAAATGCCTAATAATACACCAATAATGGGCAAGAAAGAAGAGGGCTCCATACTAGAAAATGAATGTATGTAAACAAATACCAAATGTGTTATAAGGAATGTAAATACATTATTGCCAGGTCTCAATGATACATTCAATATACAATCTCTATATAATTCATACATATAAATCAATCTAGAAAGGTGTTTATCATCATACCTGCAGGGAAGCGCACATAGCCATCAGCACCAAAGCTGAGTGGTCGCTGCACATTGAGAAGGTTCTCCTGAAGTCGTGATCCATGCCTCTCCTGCAAAGCTCGTAAGAGCACCTCTCTGGTTTCTGTCACCAGGTTTCTCCTTCTCAGAAATGGGAAGTGCAGACAGTCACACAAACGTGTTGCCACTTCATTGATAGACTTAGATACACAGCTGGTATCTTGTCTTCTGTGCTGTGTGTCGGAGCTTTCTGTAATAGATGAGTTGGAACGCTTAAATGGGCTTGGGCTAAGACCAGGAGCGTGTGTCTGCTTGATGAGAGGGTCCTGGATTTCTGGAGTTTGTTCTAAAGTAGAAGTCATTTGTGTTTTTAACTTCTTGTTCGTTTCTTGTTTGTTCTTACGTTTTGTTTTCACAGTGTCTCTGTCATGAGTGGTAGACAGCCGTGACTCTTTGCCCTTTTCAACCATGACGTAGTTCGTCTTCTTGGCCTTGATTATTTCCACTTCAACAGAACTGTCTTTAGATGAAAAAATGCTTTCATAGCTTCCAGGTGAAGGATCAAGTTCCTGCCATGGTCTCTGGCCATGTCTGACACCTGAGTTATCTGATCCTTGACTGATTTTCTTCTCTTTTTCACAGCAATCATGGATGTTTGTAGCTGGATCTGCTTTCTTTACAAAGGGCACAACCTCACTAGAATCAGCACAAAACGAATCCTTACTGGAAAATGGAGAAGGACTGTGGGATAATGAAGATTGATGTAACATAAAATGGTTCCTTTCTGGTACTTGTTCACTTTTCTGTTGTTTCCTCTGCTCACTTAACAAGCGTTCAATATCAATAGACTTCACCTCATGATTGAACAGGCCGTGGTGTCCTATCAGGCGGTTACCTGTGATAATGCTAGGTTCCTGTGTAACAGGAATGATATTTGGAAATGGTGCATCTCTCATTGAAGGACAATAGCATCTACTGTGACAACAGCTATGGAAATGTGCTGTGTCTTTACTGCTTTGGTGTCGGTGATGATGGTGATGTGATTTGGCACTTGAGACCTCTTTCCCGCCACCTCTCATCATACTCCTCTGCTTGCAGCTCTTCAGTCGTTTCATTTTGTACTTTCCATGTGAACATTTATGATGTTTCAAACATTTGCAGTTTACAGTCAAGCTGTCCACATGGGAGCAGTTTTTCTGTGTGGTTTTTGAATGCTTGTTGAAAACATTTAAGATCTTACATTTGTCTGATGAGGCCCCGTCAGTCCTGTGGCTCATGCTGCATCTGATTCAGTAGAAAGATAACAGCATTTCACTCATTCACATAGAAAAATATTGTAGATAGAAAGCAGGCATAAGATACACCACAGGATGCCTTTGCTTAACACTTTTATACGATTATCAACCAAAGTACTAATGTTTTGACTGCAGTTGCTCAGTCCACAAGTTGACACTGTGGTCCTGTGGACTGTGACCGTGAGAACTTTGATCACACAAGAAAGTGTCTCGAGTATTTGCCAAATTTGTTATTATATATTTTTAATGGAACATAGTGAAAGGATAGTTTAGTAGAAACATGAATAGTAACACTTAGTTTTACAAGAGAAATTGTCTGCTTGTGTTTTCTTCACATAAACTCCTCAAATGAGGATCCTCATATTGATCATATTACATAAAACTGATTTTAATTAATTGCATGCCCAGTTCTAAACATACCACTAAATGAACAACAATTAATGATTCAGTGATAGTAAAAACTGCAAACAGACCAATAAACA
>OMLM01000444.1:15254-37350 GCA_900302695.1 Helostoma temminkii
AGATTCAAATTATTAAAGTGTGTAGAAATATTGAGTTGAAATGTGGTTAGCGTTATGAGTCTTAAGGCAAGATGTAACTTACATTTACACTGTGGTCTGACTGATCTGAGCACAAAATAAAGACAGAATAAATGTTTTAGTTTGTTAAATAGTTTAAACAGAACAAATTTCAACATCAAACAGAAAAAAAAGATTTAAGATGTAGCTACCACGGGTACTGGAGCCTAGCTAAGCTAAGTGTTAGCTAACTAGCAAACGGGCAATAACCAACTGCAACTGTTCAACAGTCGCGATACTTTTGTGCACACGTGTATGTAGTTGTTTTATTCCAGCAGCTAAAGAACATGATAATTAACAACAAACTTTAGGCATTTTAGAGACATGCAGTACATCTGTAAGACATTTTGTACAAACTTAAAACCATTAAACGCAGCTTACCGAGGATGTTCGCAGTCGTTTGTGCCGCATATTAATCCGTCGTTGCTGAGCAACGAGCAGCCGACAGTGTTTGCACTTTAGCCAATCAGAGCCCAGCTGTCGTAACATTAACGTCCATCTATCTATCTATCTATCTATCTATCTATCTATCTATCTATCTATCTATCTATAACCTGCAGCCCATGAAGACAACTCAAATGATAAGCTTTTATTTTCCACTCTTAGGGTTTAGTAAAGGATTTAAATATGAAAAAAAAAAATCAGTTTTTTACAATGGTGAAAAAACACAGCACAAACATATAAAGCTTCATTTAATTACTATTCAACAACATGCTGTCTAATAATACTTTACTTTCTATCTCTAAGTTATTTATTATTAAATTATTTATAGTTGTATTTTCAGTGGGTTAAAATGATTTGTCAGTCCGGTGTCTGTGTTTAAAAGCATTTTAGTTTGTAATGACATGCTCTTCTTCATGCTTCATTTTTGTGTAGTAAGCATAGTATTCATAGAACATTAATTATGTTTTGCTAAAATGATAATAAGGGGGCATAGTTACAGCGTGTAATCACAAAGTCCATGGTTTGAGTCTAGCTGGGCACTATTGTTGCAGCCACCTCTCTCTTCACTGTTGACTATTAAATAAAATGCCCTAAAAAGAAAAACATAAGAAGGTAATAACTAATAACACTGCTCATTTTGTGTTCACAAGATTTTAAAAAATACAATAAAATCAGTTCTATGTAATATGATCAATATGAGGATCTTCATTTGAGGAGTTTGTGTGAAGAAAAGGCAGACAAATTCTCTTGTAAAACTGGGTGTTACTATTCATACACAATTTGAAATTAGGAGATAACAATGTGCATTGGACGATATGAAGTTCAGGACAGTAGCCTAATAATCACAAATGGAAAGCTTTTTATAAAAAGCTTGGCCCCAAGAATCTTGCTAAACACCTCTGGTCACTTACAGCCTGCACAAAGATACTGAGGTGTTAAGGAAAAAATGGAGTTGCAAAAAGAGTATCCAAAAAAGAAAAGGCAGACAGTTTGTGTTTAAAGAAGTAGGTTACATAACTTCAAGTAACCGAACTAAACTAGTGAAATATTATTAGAGAATGCTGAAGCAAGTACTCCTGGGAGAGATAGGCTATCATTTAAAATGTTTAAACAACTGATGGCTTGGCGTTTGAAACATGGTATCATAACCGCAGTCTAGAAGCAGAGTAAACATGCATCAAGCCCCAGCTCATATTGCTCTATAGCTTTAATATCAGTGCTTTGCAAAAGCACAATGAGAAGGATGATTAACAGGCTTGTTTATTTTCTTGGAAAGAAACCGGGGCTTTTTATTGATTACTAAAATGGTTTATTAAAGGACATTAGCTCATACAGAAATCTGCTAATGATTTATGAATTAGGGACCAAATGTTCAACTGAATTCAAGAATATTTTAATGAAAAGGACTAGACTATGGGTTAATAAGGAAGGCTAAAAAATGGTTAACATAGAAAATGGAACTCCACAGTGGAGTGTAATTAGCCCACTGCTATTTAACATCATTATAAATGACAAAGTCATTGAACTGTTGCAATTTCTGGGTCTTCGGTTAGACTAACGTGGTGAGGAAAGTGTTAAATGGACTGAGAATTCTAGCAGAATGCGACTGATTGAATTTGTTTTAGATTATGCAGTACCGGGCAAAACAGAGTAAGTTTAAATAAAGCATCCCGGATGCATATGTTGCAAGAGGCAGGGGGCTTTTTTGACAAAAGAAGAACAGTCCATTTTTAAACAATGTTATTCATGCTGACAGAAACCTAAAAATAAGGCACGAAAACATGCAATTTAATCAATCTGGATTTCTGTTCCTTTTTCATTAAAGCAGGATCCAGACACTGACATTAACACTGTTAGGGATAACAGTGACATAGACTCAGAAGTAGAGCAGCATGTCAGAATTAAGCATATCACAGATGGTATCTCTGTTTTCACAACAGAACCATTAGCAATTTGTTAGACAAATGAGTCATTATTTGTCCTGATTGTGTAGCTGCCCTGATGCCCTTTAGAGGACATGAAAAGCTAAGCCTGACCTTATCAGTGAGATTATGTCTGTCTTGCACAGAAATAAGAAAATAATGTGAATTGTGAAGGCATTATTTCTCTCTTCAACCTTAAATCAAACTGTGAAGCATGTTTTCCTGCAATGTAGTAAGTATACAAGAAGACAAATCAGATCTAGGAATTTGATGGTTATTAAATACAGTACACACATGCAATTCGAAGTAGAACCACAAAAGAGACAGAATATCTGGTCTACATTTGTTAACATTTTGGAAAATCAAACATACTAAGATTATTATTACCAGTTCTTGTTTGCAGTGTCCCATTACAATGACCAAAAACTGTCAATGGGCTATTTTCATCTATGAGAAAACTGCATATTGTAGCTTTAGATTGACTTTAACAGCTTGCCTGTGTGTAAGTAATCAAACTGAATACTCAGATAAACGTGTGAGTCTTTGCCCTGAAAAATACTCCACTACAAGTAGAGGTACCCTGTAATTTTTCTACTCAAGTAAAAGTAACAAAGTATGTGATCTAAAGTACTCCACTAAGAAATCACCAACAAGTTCTCAAAGGTGAAAATATATATAGTGAGAGGAATCCATAAATGATACAATAGCCCTTTATTTGGTTTACAGCAATTTTTATATCTGAAGCTGCAAAAAGTAACTAGTAACCAATGATGTTAAAGTACAATATCTTCGCCTGATTTGTGGTGAAGTAAAAGTCAAATAAAATCAAAATACTCAATTTTTAACTTAAATCGGGTGCTAAAGTTTGCGCATAAAATAATGCAAAATAAGTAATTACAACAACCTGCGCGGTTAAAGGAAGACGGAAAACAAACCAATCTGGCCACGCCTGCGCAGATGCGCTTGTTTGCGCAGCACCGACTCCCTTGAACACTAAAGATCAGGGCGAATCCATTTCCACATTAGAGGAGGTAAAACTTTCTCGAGTTTTATATTCTTCTTCACATGAACAGTATTTCTCTCACCATTTTCTTCTAGTGTATATTCAGAATTGTTTCTTAAAACATGTTGCAACAACAAATTGTGGGACAATATTAAAACAAATGTGCTAATATTGTTGCACATGACACATAATGGAACATGCCACTGTGGAGAAATTTACTTCCTGAAACTGAATTGGGAGATGGCGATATTTTGATTTTATGGTAGCCTATGTTTATTAATATATCTAGATGTAACCGTTATATAAAACTATATATTTTCCCTTTTGCACAGTACAGACTTGCATGAATTAAGGTTAATAACAATCAGTGCTGCCGCTGTGTGACCGTTATATCTCCGTTAAACTACATCTGTCTTGCGGTTCAGCAAGGAGGCTAGCTACTGTGGCTAATTCTACCAACCTCCATAGATTTTAGGTTAGTTAGCAGTTATAGCTATACAAACCACTGAATTATCGCATTGTTTCATTTGCAAAAAGTACCAAAAGTGACTGCTTTCCAACACATACAGCCAAGTCATGAGTGCAGAAGACCAAAATCCAGCCGCCACACCCACCCCCTGTGAAGACACCCAGGGAGATGGACGATGGATTTCTCTGGTGTGTTAAATGACATTATTATTATCATTAGTTTTGTTTCCTGGCCTGACAACAGCCACGCATTGTCATGTTTTACCAGTCTGCGTTGTCACTGGTGTCTAGTTTTGTGAATCTGTTACCTGAGGACTGAATCTTGTTTTTAGCTATTCCCAACCAACATTCTTCACTTTTTATTAATTATCTTTTATGCTGCATCTATTGGGATTTTTGATATAGAACTGAAGAGTGTTAACAGTTTTCCTTTCCTCTTTTCCTCTGTAGCACAACCGCTTTGTGTCAGACAGCAAAGATAAGGAACCTGATGTCCTGTTTGTTGGAGACTCTCTAATCCAGCTCATGCACCAGTTTGGGGTAATGTATACATCATGTTCCTACGTGTTTTTGTTCTGTGTTTGTAGGTTTTTTTATGTTATCATGAACATTAAACACCATAAACATTATTTTTATCTGCAGATATGGAGGCAACTGTTCTCACCTCTTCATGCCTTAAATTTTGGGGTGGGTGGTGATGCAACACAACATGTGCTTTGGAGACTGACAAACGGCGAGCTGGATAACATCAGCCCAAAGGTGCAAAACACTGCCAAAAATAGTGAACATGATCATGCTTGTGTATTTAGACAGTAGGCTTATTGTGCTCAACAGTGTACAGTGACCCTGTGTCAAGGCACATGGACGACAAACTACCAATGGCATCAGTTTGGTTATGTAATCCTTGTTCTTTTGCTGTTGTAGGTCGTAGTCCTATGGGTGGGCACCAACAATCACGGACACACTCCGGAACAGATCTGTGGAGGCATCATGGCTATTGTCCAAGTCATCAAGAACAGGCTTTCCCATGCCCACACACTTGTACTTGTAGGTCTTTACTGATACATTCCTTAAAGCAGGTGTAATGTTACTCACATGCACGTTTGTGACAAATTAAGTTCGTACATGTGGTGTCAAATTGTGCACAGACGTAACCCCATTTAGTTTAATATCAGCTTTCTGATAACAATACACCTTTGGTTCTGTTGTTGCAATGGAGTACTTGGGTTATAGGATAAGTTTAGGATTCGATTTTTTTCAAACCTGTTTTTAACTAGCATGAACATGCCCATCTGTCCATTGGAAGAGACAGGCCATTAAATTAACCCTTTCTAAAATTCTTTGAATTGGAGAGACGTGGGACACAATCAGCAGATCCTGTTTGCACAACCAATAAATAATTAATTTGTTGTCATTTGTAGACAAAATGACATGTTTGCAAATGTCACCATTAGCTCTGCAAAGTTGTATGAAACATTTTGTCATTTGATGTTTTGTTTGTCGGTTAATTGTAAAAGGAGATTCAGAAACTAAATCAATGAATTACTCAAAAATGAAAATGATCTTTCATTGAGCATGACTGTGTGGTCATGTTGTTTGAAGACTGAAGCTTAATACTGAAATAAATTTCAAAGCTTCTGTTAACATAATTTTAGGATTAGCAGTCTGGAGTAATTTGTATTATTCATATTAGCAGAATTTTAACAACAACATTTTGACTTGAGTTCAAAGGCAGAATATTTTGCTTGTATTGACTTGACTATTGAAGCCTTATATTAACTTCAGACGTAAATTGTGCAAACGTATCGCACAATGGAAGTGTATTAGTGTATTTTTGTAATATATCTTGCGAGAATGATTGAAGCCAGTAAAACCTGTTCCAGTGTTTCTGAGGGCGCCTGTCTTTCATGTCTCCTTTAAAGCCCACAGTTTGTATGTAAACACTTGGGACTTTTACATACTTCAAATACACTTGAAGTATTTAGTACAGGTGGCCTTCCCATATGTTTACGAAATATTCATTGACGTTTCAAAGCGACTGAGCCTTTTTATTCTGGGTAATATTTCTCTAGACATATTAGCTGACTTAGCTTTTTACATAGGTACTTTTTACTGTATAATTTTACAAAAAAGGAATGTTCCATGTGTTTAACAGCTGCATCCACGCATCTGTTTTTTAGGGTCTTCTACCAAGAGGAAAATCCCCAAACCCTCTACGAGAGAGAAATGCCAAAGTGAACAAACTGGTTCAGGAGGCTGTGTCGTCCCTACCCCATGCCTCTTTCCTCAATGTGGATCCAGGCTTTGTTCACTCCAATGGTACCATCTCCCACCAGGATATGTATGACTACCTTCATCTGACTCCTCAGGGTTACCAGGCTGTGTGTGAACCTCTGCATGCTCATCTCAAGTCCATGCTGGATAAACCTGCTGAGAATTGAGCAACCAGGGCACAAATTTACACTACAGCAGTGGTCCTTGTCCCTGTTTGCAGAGAGTGTCACACTAAGCTTATTAAGACCTTGAATGATGGATACAGTCAATTATTAAGAGCTAACATCTGCACAAGCAATCTATGTAAGTCCTGTCAATGATCAGGATTGGTGACCACTGTTACAGGTAATGGGACCAAGTGTTGATCAGAAAAAGTAAACGTTTTTTGTGTTTATCATACCCTCAGAAACTAAATGTGCTATGCTATAGTGAGACAAATCACTGCCTCAATTCCCGATAAGGTTCAGTTCCACCTGTTTTTGTTTCTAAAAGTATTTTTCCATAGAAGGATTAGGTCATTGTCTGCCACATGATACAAGGTTTCAATATGATAAAGAAATCATGTGTCATCTGAGGGAGCCAGAGCCACTGATTCAACAGTGAAGACAATGAAATGACATTTGAGGAGATGGTATCTTGAGCACACAGCAAATAAATGCCCAGTGATTATGAATAAAGCATTTAAAAATGCTTCAGTTCTTATAAGTCATCAAGTCTCATTTATCTTAGAATTTGGAAATGTCTGCTTTTCAGAAAAAAAGTCCACTGTGACAAATACAATGTGTGACTGGGCTACTAGAACAGGAACTAGCTGAGGAGCAAGGATTTGTGGTAAATTAAAATAAAAAAAGATTCAAGAACTTCCCTGACTAGGAAATCCCTGTAAGTTTTCATTTTGGTTTCTCAGTTTCCCTGAGTTCTGTGATTTCAGTTTATTTGACAATAGCTTTATTTACTTTGTCGTGATGTCTGATATTTTTTATACATGTTAATTTGAATGACCAAATGTTTTTGATGAACTGTTAATGTCTGCTTGCTTTTTATTGTGTCACATGTAATCTCACTAGTGTCCCTTTTGCTTCACCCATTGTAATAGCAGCATAGTTTGACATAAGAGGCAGTTTTTTGTTGCAAACATAGATGTATTTGAAAAAGTTATGAATCTGTTGATATAGCTACAGTTGTTTGTGCTTAAAGTTCATTCTACTGTGCAACATAATAATGGTCCCTCAGACCACCCAAAGGCTTAATTTCACACTAAAATGCATCTGTGTTTCTTTGATAAGGATCGTGCTGCAGAACTTGAAGTATGCTACAGAGTGGTTGATTGTGTAAGTGATGAAAGAATACATTAAACATGGAAAAAAAACACATGCAACTTCCATGGCTGATTTATCAGATCTGCACTCTGATATTGATAGTGACAGAATCTTATTGTGCCTGATGCAATGCCACATTTTTATGCCTTTTTTTTTACATTTCAAGACTGATCACTATCCACTAGGTTCATCAAGAGTACACATACACAGATAATGTGCAGAAGAGATTTATTGCCTTTGGTTGACTTATTTTGTTGTTAATTCAAAGCTACGGAGAGCTACATTTTGGAAACTTGAGGCGGTTGAACAAGTCTGGTTCTGCTTTTGCCCTCATCCGGCCACGCTAACATCAATGTAAGACTGTCGTCTTTCCCAACAGTAATGAGACATAATACAATATCTCAAATAACTTTTGCCATTGCTTGAATAATAACCGCAATCTTACATGTGACACCTAGTAGTGTATCAATTGCAATGGTTCTGGAAGGGCTGGGAAGAATCATAAAAAGCACCTGTAATTGTAACCCTATCTGTGTTGTATTTGACATCTTGGATGTAGGTTCTTTCCATATATAACAGATGATCTGATCACAACTTGGATTTGTGACAATACAAAACTTTTAATAAGGACAAGAGCTGTTAAGAAAAGTCTGAGACTTCAACAAAGGCTATGATGCGGGCCCCTCATCTCATCAGGCAATTTATAAAATCACTCAGATTTGCTATCAACGGTAAATGCACCCTGTTGTTTGCATCCACTCACTGTGAAGGTGGTAGTTTTTCACATCATGCTTCATGTAACTGGCAGTCAATAAATGCGCCAAGGCTGTAATTTCAGACCCGGACACCACCCTTTATAAAGAACGAGAGCAACAATATTTCATGCTTTCACTGAGAGTCTAGTGCACATGCAAGATTCCTTTCTCCGGACATATCAGATACTACTGTGCTGGTTTTACTGCAACATGGGATCAACTATGCTTTTCCTGGTCGTTCTTGTTTTGTTTATGTTGCCTGATAACAGTCAAGGTATTGTATACTATTTCAGAATAAGATAATATAAGTTTAAATGGTAAACATTTATACTATTACAGACAATCCTGTATTGCCCGATGGACTGTGAGATTAATTTATAAACATGTTTCCATTGATCATTTTGGGTTCTGAATTTGCATTAATTGATGTGCTCTAATTTTTTTATTGTTATGATTGTGTTTAAGCCTCTGCTGTTGGAAAACTGGATACTGAAAATGCAAACCACATGCGGAAAGAGTGTTACTGTAAAGGTGAAATGAGTGATATCAAGGGCATACAGTAAAAACTAACATATCTAGTTTGTATCTCTTCACTTTACATTTAAGCAGAGTGCACCATCCTAATCCATCTGTTCTTGTGAATTTAGCTTACGTGGGAAATGACAAAGAAATTGTTTGCCCTTGTATGCAGCTTCGCAGGCACAAAGGTAAGCACAGAAAGAAACTGTCATTAGTTCTAGTTATGAGATCTATAAAATAACAATGTAATGAATGAGACTCATTTACTCTATTCAGTATATTCTCTTGACTTAAAAGAACGATCATAATTCATATTCAATCATAAAAAGCATTGATTGCGAATATTAAAATATGTTACAGCAGACTTATAGTAATCTGTTCTTGTTTTTCTGGCTCTTTGCTTAATAACCTTGGAACTTTTCTAGGGAGGACATACTGCCCGAAGAAGAGAAATTTGGAGAAGTGCAAGTTAATTGAAAAACCAAACAAGAATTCTGGCCCCAGTACCCCGATATAAACAACACTAAGAAACCTTCCTTACATACTCACTTGTATAGACTTTAGTATATACTTCTACATATCTGTGTTTTTGTAACGATCTCTGTCATACGTATATTTTCATATACCAGGATTTATAAACATTCTTTGTGTTTTGAGTGACTGTAACTTTCTGCATCAGACTTTTTGTGTACTCCTTAATAAAATTTCCATCAAATGAATTGCATTGATTTTTTATTGATCAATAAATAAATAAATACAGATAATCAAAGCATGGTAAAACATACATTTTCTTACAGTATTAATCTGATCATGCATAACAGAATAAAGATTGTGGCATTCTGAGTAAAGAACTGAAACTTCCACCAAAAGAGTATGGAGGTATTTAAAGGAACATAGTGGCATTGTTTACATGCTAATAATGATGCCACTTAGCATAATATTACTAAACCAGATGTTGCAAAATAAAATAATTTGCACTTTGAATGTCATTATGAATGCTGCAACTATTTAATACCTTATCTGCCATTAGAAGGTTGCATTAATTATAAAAAAAGGATAGTTGATAAAAACTATAGAGGGCGCTAGAGAGGTATTGGTCTCAGAGCGATAGCCTCAGTTAAACAGCACAAAGAGAGACAAAGCAAACACACCCATCAACATCAACATCACACCACTGTGCGCTGGGAAGCCGATGGCAGAGGCCTGACCAGGGACTGCGAGAGAGACAAAAATAATCAGTTACATTTGACAAAGTTATGCTATTCCTCAAAATATTTGTTTAACAAAATCAGCCCATTTGGATCATTTATCACTCATAATTTAAATGTAAGCTCATCAGAGTTTTAAAAAATGGCAGGTCCAAGTAGTAAAGAATCCATAATGCTGTGAAAAACAAGGGCAACCGAAATGTAATGCTCACTTACCTATGACAGTGAAGGCTTTAGTCGTGTTTACTGTGTTGTTGGTCACAGGGTTTCGTGCCTGGCATGTGTAGTTCCCCTGATATGCATTTGTTGCAGAGAATGCCATAACTGGGCCAGTCTTCTTAAACACAGGTGGCTGAGAGGAACTACTGAAGTACCACTGGAATTCACAGTTTGGCTGACAATTAGCAGAGCAGGTCAGGCACACGTTGTCGTCTTGTTTTGCTGAATTTGGACCAGTGATGGTTACATTCAGAGGGCCATCTGCAAACAAACGGAGAGTATGTCAGAATGATGCACACTAAAATAATGCATATTATACATTATTATATCACTTTACTTTAAGAAGTTTAGCAAAACTCTTCCTAGCATTTCTGTTATACAATACCACAGGTGGAAGAAGTACCTATACCACTGTGTAAAGATATTCCATTACAAGTCATGCATTCAACAACATTCAACAACAATGGTATAAGAAGTTAGTTTTGAAGTAAATGAGAAAAACATAAAAAACACTTTAAAATTAAACAGATTTTCTTGAAACATGTTAAAATGAACAGAATATGTTTTTCGCAGTACTCACAGTTCACCAGCAGATTATATTGGGGGCTTTGCAGCTCAGCCACCCCATTGGTAGCGACACACTGATATATCCCGTCATCTTCTGTTGTCACTGGAGTGAAGTAGAGCATATTGCCTTCAATGTAATGCGTAACATTGGCTGAGGTGGTCATGTTGAGGGTCTGGTTGTTTTTTAACCATTCGATGGAGAGATAGGACCCAGTGACGTTGCAGATGAGAGTGAAGTTATTAGAGTCTATTGGAACTGTATTGTTTTTGATCATCACTGACATCAAGGCCTCTGTTGGCACAAAATATAGCAAGTTAAAAAGGCGATGCGTCGTGACTGTGCTTCATCCTATTACACAATTTAGTCATTAATATAACATTAATATGAACCAGCCTTTAGTTAGTTAAACAAGCACATTTGTTTTTGATACTTCTATATTTTCTTACCAATGACTGTGAGCATGAGCATGTTTGTGTTGTTAAGTCCTGTCACATTATTAAAGGCCATGCAGACATACTCTCCACTCATGTTTAAAGACAACTGGTCAATCATAAACACTGAAGTATTGGAAACGAGGGTGTTGTTGAACCACCAGCTGATCTGACTGGGAGGCACTGACATGGCAGAGCAGTTGAAGACGACAGACTGTCCTGTCTCAGCCAGCTCTGGTCCCTCAATAATGGGTGTGTCTGGTCCAACTGCAACAACAAAGGCGATAGTAGGCTTTCATGGTTTTGTACATTAGCAGCTATAAATGCTTAATTGAAATAGTTTGGGATGATACACTTACTATTAGTTGTCATAATGGGTCATTTAGAATAATATAATATGTAAATGTTAAACTCACAGTTCACAAGGAGCATGTAAGGAGGGCTGGTTACGTGTTCAGCTGCATTCATAGCCACACACTTGTAATGTCCTGTATTATTTTGCTGTACTGGGTTGAAGAATATGGTGTTATTCGTCAAAAACTCAGTTGTGCTGTTTCCAGTCAATGGATGACCATTCATCATCCAAAAAATATGGTCAACAGGTCCAGTCACATTGCACGTCAGCTGATATTGAAAACCTTTTATGGCACGAGTGTGCGGTGCATTCACTTGTACATTTGTGATTTTCTCTGAAACAAAGCAGAAATCCACTTGTTATTAATTCACTCCTGAAAACCTTTACTATTCGAAGTAGATACAAATCTTTATAGACACAATAAAATATCCATCCATATCTTACGGAGAACTGTAAGCTGCTTTGTTGCAGTACTATTTAGGCCTGTGATTGTATTGTAGGCCATGCAGGTGTAAATGCCAGACATGTTGGTGGTAAGGGGAGGTGTGGTATAATTAGATGTGTTGGCCACCAGAGCACCACTGAAGAACCACATGTAGCTGCTGGGAGGATATGATGATGCGTTACAAGTGAGGGTGATGTTGTCTCCTGTTTTTGCCGCATTTGGTCCCATGATAGATGGCTTCTCTGGTCCGTCTAAAGATATGGATAATATTTCAAATCATCATCACAGAAATGACTGTTCAGTCATTCAATGACACAGAACTGTGCTTGGAAGGAGAATTTCCCCACTGGAAAACCTGATGTTCAGGTCATTTTAGTAGTTACTGATTAATCAGTTGTCTCATCTACTTCCTCTTAGTCAATGACGATTAAATTAAATACTTACAGTTTACTATGACATTGTAGGGGCTGCTGGTCACATTGCTCACAGCATTAAAAGCTTGACACTGATAATTGCCGCCATTTGATTTTTGGACTAAGCTGAAAATCAGTGTATTGTTGGGCATGGATGTTGTATTGCCAGCAGAAAGAAGCTGGCCATTCCACAACCACTGGATGATGTCAGCTGTTCCAGTTACATTACAATATAGAGTGAATGACTTATTGATTATTGCTGGTCCACTGGTGTGACTCAAGGCAGCTGCTGCCAGTGGGTCTATAGGAGGAGAAGCGAAATTAGTAATTTATCAGTATCAGTTATGATGGAATTTAGCATGTAGAAAATTTAATATATAGATAGACATTTTTGCACAATACATTCATTTGCTTTCTTGCATAAAGTTAGCTGAAAAGAACAATGCTACTCTCAAATCTAACTTTTAAGTATAAGGCTTCAATTTCTCACTTTTTATGAGTTTTGCTCAGATTAATTAATTAATATATAATGTGTTAATTTGTTAACTTTAGAGTTGTAATTTTGATATATTTATTTCAAAATAAACTCTCAGCAAGAAAGCAAATAGGTAGAGGATGTTACATGTTTAAAATAATGCAAATGTGTTTGCTCCTAGAGACAAAATCAAACAAACAACAAAATGATTCTCTAGGGTACTGAAAACTTAACCTTACCCATGATTTTTATTGTCAAACTTGCACTGTTGAACCGAAACGTAACTGTGTTGTAAGAAATGCACGTGTAGTTCGCTGAGTTGTTTAGGGTGACATTCTGTAGTTGAAGCTGTGGGCCAAATTGATTCAGGTACATATTATTAATCATCCACATGATCGTTGCGGGAGGCTTGGACTGTGCTGCGCATGTCAGTGTGATATTAGATCCTGTTTTGAAGATGTTATTCAATGCCGCTGGCACCGTCTTCATCACTGTGTTACTTGGGCCATCTGATGACACAGCAAAAGGTAAATAATTTCAGGACTTGGGTTTTTAAATACACAGAACTAAATGCAGAGGCTGGTATTTTGTTTGTTAAACAACTCACAGCTGATGTTCAGGAGTACAGGTGGACTGACTTCATAACTGACACCATTGGACACATTACATGTAAACGGCCCAGTGTCATAGCGGGTCACGTTGGCTATGGTGAGAGTAGCGTTTCCACCACTGAGCTGCACGTTCCCACCAGCTGTGACCACAGAGCTGCCGTTCATCCAAACGTAAGATGGGAATGAGCCATTCAATATGGAGCATGTGAAAATTGCTGTGTCATTGAATTCCACCAGGTTGGTTGCGTTTGCCTTCAAGGTCACATTTGAAATAGGCACTGCAATAAAATAAAAATACAGAGGATTGTTGGGAAATAAGATGTTTTTGTTAGGTTTGTTGAAATGTGAGATTGCGCTGAACAAGCAATGACATGAAATGGAAACACAACTAAAGTCTGATTTGAGCCAACATTTGCATTGCAAGTATTGTCCTGAAAGATTACCATTAAACTTGGTGCATACATTCATACTACACCAAAACTAAAAATCATTTAACAGATGGAACTATTCTATTGCCATTAGCAATGTAAAACTGTAAAACATTGTAATATGACAAAAAAACCAAAACTTTTTAGGTAATTTAGGTACAGTATAGTTTGCACTTTAATAACATTTTGTGACAGTAGTGACAGTTAATGTACCAGCTCAGTTTTGTATTGTTTTCACAGATACTTTGTGGTATGTGGTTGGATTTGATCTTACTTGAGCAAAGTATTTTATCTCATCTAGCAGCTGAAACCTGAGACTTGAAACCCAAGCAACTGTTGCCAATAAACAAGGTGACGATACAGACTCCTGAGCTATTCTGTTCTCTAGTCTTGCAAATCAGAATTTAGCAATGATAGAAGTGTTTTTTATGTTAACTGGGTTTTCAGTATTTTACAGGATTTGTTTCAGGATTTATTCACGCTTGTGTGAACAAATGTTTATGCGTTCTCATGATTGTGTAGAATGTGTATGAATTTATTATGCCGTTGTAGAAGGTGAGGTTGTGTGTGAGGGAACACAAAAGTAAACACAAAAAGCGATAAAATGATCCTTACCTTGGACCGACAGTGTTAACTGAGCACTGAACGAATTCAAATCATCTAATGTGTACACTCCAGAGTCACTCAGAGTTAGTGACCTTATAGTCAACGATGAAGTGGTTGAATTATATGATGTCTTTGTCGTCCAACCGTGAGCTATTATACCGCTTCCTGACACTATTATCAAAATGATTTGGTTGTTGAACAGCCATGCACCTGTAGTGATGCTGTTTGTGCTAAAAAGTGTGACATTGCTGCCCACAGGAATGGGGTTCTCAGAGGCATAGATCACTCCACTAGTCTGGCTGCACACAGGAACTAGAAATAGAGCAAATAACAGACATTATATTCAGTTCTCATAACATGTAGTTATTATCCAAATTCAAATACAAAAGTATTCAAGTAACACATTTAAAAATGTTTTATACTGTCTGAAACTAGTTTTCTGAACTGAGAATCAGCAAAGTCAAAACGAGTAGATACAAGGTAAACTTACCTGTTTCAAAGATGATTGCGGTCAGGACTAGAACAAATACCACTGGAGACGCCATTCAACTCTTTAAGTTTTTTTGTAGGATCTCACTGAACAGCTCCCTCTTGACTTGCTGTGGTCATTCAAATCTGGCACTACTGTAGGGTCACCTGCCTTCTAAGCAGCAAATATTAGCTCTGCATCACTTTAGCTTAATGTTCTCTTCAAGCAAATGCTTGCTCCTAGTCTACTTTCACCAACTCACCTTACACACCCTGTCCTGACCACACCCTGTTTTGCCCTGGTCCATGTAGTGGTTCTACTGGTACACACCAAGGATAGTCCATTTACTGTAAATCCCAACTATATAGTAGGAGGGGATAGTGATATTTTTTCATTGTGTTGCATGACTCAATACACGCAAATAGTCTTTTTGTGGACTCATATATTGTTGACAAATGCTGCTGAACAATACTTACATGTACAATGGGCTTATACAACACTATTTCTAACAATATCTGTGGAATTCATAAAAAAAAAAAACTGAAGTAAAAATAATAAATTAACATTTTTAGAATTTAACTCCTTTAAATATAATTTTATCATTTGTCACATATACTGTGCATACAGTAAATGTCTTTCAATCAGACAGTTTGGCTGTCTGAGTTTGGTTGGACTTATTGACTCATGAGTTACACCCATAATAAAAACATGGATAGGATTTAGAGGACAATACACCTTTGAATTTGCCATATTGGAGGTTTTTCTTCCTCTCTTTGTTTACTGTAACTATTGATCCACAGAATAAATATCCTAATATTCTGTGAGCACAGGTGATAGGAGCGTCCTAAAAAAAGACACAAAAACAAAATAGCATTTAACCCCTAAATAGGCCAAGTAGCTTCAAAGAATATTGTGGTTGTGGTGTATTGCTTTTATTAAATAGGTATTCGTCAGTTCACAGAAGCTGTGCGAAGACTTTGCGCAGTGACATTTTTATTAGCAAGGGTGGTACATTTAATATATGTGCACCTGATTTTATTATTGAGGTATATCATTGTTCTTGTGCAAAAGATTTTATGCTCCCTATCAGCCAGAAGCTGATAGGCTGTGATTAGTGAACATGTTACAACACACAATGTCAAAGGCACATTTTCCAAGAGTACAGTAATAGTAATGAAGATTGCTTTTAATATATTTTTGCTTGCCGGTAGCTGCACACAAACACAAAATGTAAATATTTAACAGTTAACTTAGATGAAGATTCACTTTACTTATTTCCATCGTCTGTTGGGAATGAACCACCAGAGTCTGTGAAAGAGAAACAGTTATCTAA
Source organism: Helostoma temminkii (assembly GCA_900302695.1). Taxonomy (NCBI): domain Eukaryota; kingdom Metazoa; phylum Chordata; class Actinopteri; order Anabantiformes; family Helostomatidae; genus Helostoma; species Helostoma temminkii. The sequence goes on from OMLM01000444.1 coordinate 31,577, forward strand.
GTTAATAACATTGTTTTAGTCTTTAGCATGTGTATTTTGCAATTTTTTACAATTATGGTGAAAAATATTTCTGCACGTTCTATCCATTAACTTAAATTTCAAGTATGTCTTAATGTCAATACATTCATATTCATGCTTTCATTTTCCCTCAAAATGTATTTGTCAAGACATATTCACTGTGCAGAGAGATAAGCATATCGGACAAATACCTAGGACAACTTAAATGACAATTCATAAATTATAACGTTTATATATTTCTGAACTATGTAGATGACAGTGTGGTAAAGTAGTTACACATCTTGCCTGGCAATGATAAGAGTAATCCAGCCAATAACAGCAGAGGAAGGAGCCACACACTGGTTGCCTGTAGTTCAGATCCTGATGATTCTGTAGAGACAAAAAAAGGCAGGATGAAGATAGGAGCAGATGGATGAACAAGAAGACTGAAATCACTACACTAACTCACTTGCTATTGTGATTGTGGTGGTGATAGTGGTGTTCACAGCAGTGACATTGTTGAAGGCCAGACAGGAGTATGGACCACTATGATTCTCTGTGACGTTGTACAGATTCAGCATCTGACCTGTGGTGTTCACACTTTGTCCTGTGAAAGCCCACTGAAGCTGAGCGGGGGGACTGGACTGTGCTGAACAGAGCAAGGTTAGATTGGATCCAACTAAAAAGGAAGTCCCACTCTGCCCGTTAATTGTGAGAGACATGTTATCTGGACCATCTGAGAAAAAGAGAGAAGGAAAGCGAGTCAGACAGAAGAAGCTAAATAAAACCCAGTTAATCAAACATGTGGAAATTGTAGCCATTTCTGACTAAATAATTCTGATACTCACAAAGGATGGTTACGTTAACTGAGTTACTGGTGCCATTACTGACAGAATTGGACACATAACAGGTGTACGGTCCCTTGTCGTAGCGGGTCACATTGTTTATGACAAGAGTGGAGTTTCCATTAATGAGCTGGGTTCTAGCACCGGCTGTAACCCCAGAGCTGCCATTCAGCCAGAGGAAAGAGAGGGAGGATCCAGAGGAGACAGAGCACGTAATGACTGCTGAACTGCTGAACTCCATCAGGTTGGTTTGGTTCATCCTTAGTGTCACATTTGAAATGGGTTCTGTGGAAGTAGAGGAGATAGATTGAGGCACAGCATCCAAATTTTAAAAATATATGTTTAATACACCTACATTATGTGGCCACTTTATTAGGTACACCTGTACAATGTGATGCCACAGCCCTGCAATAAGTCATTCATAAGTCATTATGAGACTTATAATGTTCATTGTTTGGTGAGATTGTCAGTGTATTCCATTTTAAAGTGATAATATTATACTGAGATATTTTACATTAGTACTTGTACATTAGAAACAATCAGTGCAACACCACCAATAACTATCCTCAGTGCTAAAACTCATTATATGCTGTAGTATAGTGTGTAGATAGTGTCAATAAAACTGACAGTAGAGTTTGATTAAGATGTACACAAATTGGACACTGAGTGTACTGTAATGTATAACCTAAGTCTCAAATGACTATAACCACTATAAGATCATTCAGAGCCAATTTCCTGTAAAGTAATTTCTGTATTTACATAAACATAGTTTGTGAGTATTCAGAAGACGATGATGATTGATTATTGCTAAAAGTGTATAAAGAAAGCTTTGAATTTATTAGGAGCATTTCAGTAACCTAATGTTTAAGATGAAAACCATACAACTGTTAGGTTGTCAGAGCAGAGGACCTTGGGTACATCATTACCATCTGGCTCCCCCATATTTACTACACTAACTGTCAAATAGAGGCAAAATCCCAAAACAAAAAAACAATTTACTAAACATTAATATACTCACCTCTACTTGTGCTCTAGCTTAATCTTTTATGAAATCTGTATTTTAATTACCTTAATCATATAAGGCAAAATATATTATAATTATAATTAGTTTTATAATACGTTCACAGATACAAGTCTGGAGCTAATGACTCTGTGATACTGTGCAACATAAAAGGATGACACTGAGGCTGACAGACACTGGCAGAGGACACAGTCATGTGAGTCACAAACCCAAAACACGTGCAGAATGTGACAGTAAGCAGTGAGCTACGCAGGCTTACTGTACTTAGTGTTTTTCAAAGATTCCTTTAAGTCATTTCTGAATATTGTTTTGGTGCCCTCATTTATCACCACAACAGGAACTTGTTCCAGTAATAAGTGTATTGTAAACACTTCATCTGTACATCTCAGCTCATCTTCCTTTCTCACGCATTTGTGTTTCTTCTTGCACTTGATCACTTCACAGAGACTCAAAAAACTTTTAAACAATGAAACTTAAATGTTTTTATTTATGCTTCTATTGATTTTAATTGGTATGGTTCATTTTATGTCTGCTTCCATAACTAATTTCCTTGTTGACTGTACATTGTTGTGAAATAAACATACATTTCAACCAGGGCAAGCTTCTACAGAGTAATTTCATTTTATTTTTAGAAAATAAGTTTATTTTGGCTACAATAACGTGACCACACAGCAGTGGATGTAGAAATGTTTACATGGGGTAGCAAAAGGGTGGCAACACTATTTGTAGCTTTATGTATGTATCATCATTACTATTATTATTATTTTATATTACCAAGATTTAACCCTAAAATTGTATGTCACAGATTTACAGAACATATCTGATATACTGTATAAAACGTTGTACTTAGTAAAATGATATGTTAAGTAAAACTACAAACTAAAAATAAATACCGTAACTGTACAATTACAGTTCTGAGAAATCTGAATGTTTGAGGTCAGCAGTGATTATTGCATTGCATGATCTCATTTTCCAGTCTATACATCTGCCATTGTGTCCCTGCCACCATAATGTACTTACTGTATTTACTCAACAATACCAACAGCAAAGCACTACCCAGGTGAAACCAGACAATGTATCTTGAATATGTCTCGGGAAACATTTATCTGACGAAATGTTGTTGTTGAATTGTTCAGTTAAATCCCAAAATACAAAACTGAAAGTCAAGAATTACTTTTGACTTAAACAACTTAAATGAATCCATCTCCATTCAGTTCAATAAGGCAGAGACCGTGGTGTTGTGACCAGTCAGTTTCTGCTGGAGATGCTTCACAGTAATAAAGTAAATTCATATCTTGAAACCTGCTGATTATGGGATGCTTTATAATGTTATATATTACAGTGTATAGGGTTTCTGATGGCTAAGCTGTTAAACTCAGTTACTACCAACTTTGAACATCAGTCATGTGTTTAGTCTCACCCACAACAGTGACGGAAGCGTTGGCTGTGAACTGGGGGTTATTGCTCTGCAGGATGTAGACTCCTGAGTCTGCCATGGTGATGGGATTCAGAGTGAGAGCTCCAGTAGAGATGTTGACTGATGCTCTGCCACTGTAATTGGAGAAGACTGCCTGCTGCTCCCCAATCCAGGTGAGGATGAGGGATGCATCCACTGCCCAACTTCCACTACTCAGTGTTGATGGAGGGGACAGAGACAGAGTGAATGTGCGCCCAGCTACAGCAGGATTGAGGGAGGGATAGATCTCCACAGCATCAGAAGTCAGAAAGACTGAAGAAGAAAACACTGTTTGTTATTTCATTCAATATAAATGACAAAAACATTTTAGTACAGTTGATTTGATTTTAGTTTAGTAGAGCATACCTTCTATTAAAGCCAGGAGTATAACTGCCAAGGTTCCTTCACTTTTCTTCTCCATTTTTTATGGGTCTGTGGTCTTAGGATGCTCTCACCGTTTCAGTTCTGCACTATTATACATGCCCAAGGTATGTCTAGCCCCCTATAAATACCTATAGTAGCAACCCTAGTTCTTATCTGGCGTCATTTACAAAAGGTGCATTACATTTTTTGTTTACTTTCTTGGGTGAAGTTCTGTAAATTGCTGGTGACTAAAATGACAAATTATGACAGAAGGTATGTGGAGTAGTATAGGTGAGTGGGAGGGTGTGGGTGGTTCTATTTATACTTTTTAAATTTACAAATGTTTGTTTTATCTTTAACTATATATAAGGAGCAACACACATTAATTCACATTAGATGATGTAAATGCTTCAGATTTAGCCACAAGGCAGGAATTTTATCTACAGTCTCTGGGCAGTTTGATGTTAAACATAACACAAACAATCTATTCAAATGCATGTCAAAGCATATTGTCTAACTGAATGAAGAGTAGATAAAAACCTTATAAACTGGATGCAAAACAACCATAAGATACAGAACAAAGAAACAAAGCACAAACATATTGCAACTCACACAATAAGTGAAAGTGAAACTTTAGATCTAAGAACAGAAGAAGACAAAAATACATTAAATGTTGTGCTGACATGATATCAAGTAACAACAATATGTTCCAGACACGTGAGGGTTAGAAGGAAAAGGCTGATTAGTAAGTTTGTAATGTGTTTGTAATTTTATTCCAAGGTCAGTCGTTAAGTATTTAATAAACCAGTATCGTAGTAGCATATTTTACCAAATTAATACATTTAGAATTTCATATATTGATAAAATAGCCTGTTTGAGAGGTTTTTACATGTGTGTGATATGATGAAGAATCATACTAATCATAGAACTTAATTTTAAAATAAATAAAATAAATAAAATCATTTGCACAGAAACAATAATATACCTCAATGATAAAATCAGTTGCTCATAAATTAAATGTACCATCCTTGCTAATCAAAATGTCACTGCGCAAAGTCTTTGCACAGCTTCTGTGAACTGATGAATAGCTATTTAATAAAAGCAATACACCACAACCACAATATTCTTTGAAGCTATTTGGCCTGTTTAGAGGTTGAATGCTATTTTGTTTTTGTGTCTTTTTTTAGAACTAATTTTACTTACTATATTACTTAACCCGTAATTTGTATCATCCTTTGTATCATCCTTTCTGTGGTTTATACTCTTTGTAAATTTTTTCTGTTTACATTTACATTTACATTTACGTCATTTAGCAGACGCTTTTATCCAAAGCCACTTACAATTGAGGAAACAAGGCAAGCAAAGGTGTTTATTGCTGCCCTGTCCCCTTACCTGTTAGGTAAGGGTTAAATTGTGGGATATTCGTTTCCTTTTCATCCCAACTCCTGAAAGTTTCAGTGTACACGCCTTACATACCGTATGACACTTTTCTTTGTGTGTCAAAGATAAAGATATCATACAGTATCTATACTCTAGATGTGTGTCAAATAGATAAAGATAACATATACATATTCAGCAGCTTTACATTAAATATAAACACTCCTGCACCTGCAGCAGATTTGTGCGGTACATATTTACTGAAGCTCTCAATTTCTTATGTCCTGTGTGCAGGTAGTACCACAGTGACTTATACAATCATCCTGTATTCACTTATGAGACAGCCAGAACAAGACATGCTGTATTATTATACCAGAATGTGAATTAGTACTGTCACAATTCAGTGCACTCCTGTTAAAAATGAAGAAGTGCTATCTTCATGACATTAGCAAGTACAAAGTTATATATTTCACAATGCTACTCTGTAAACATCTGTGACTGTGCAATGGTGGTGCAAAGTTCAGTATTTGAACACACCTGTGTTATGTACCTGAGAGACACAGTAGTTTTTTTAGAGCGTGAGACTGAATATGACTGATAGAAGTTCTACAAATACAAAAATAGCTTTTAATTATAGAATCAGCTTGGTTTTTATATTGTATATATTTAATAGTATTTTTCACTAATATTTATCTTTTTTTCACTGATACGTTTT
>OMLM01000444.1:43788-53813 GCA_900302695.1 Helostoma temminkii
CTAACCATTTTCATCCAATACCTACTCTTCCCAAAATGAAAATGTATCCTGTTCCTGACAACCAATGGATTTGGTCTATCTGTATCTGATCTCTGACCCTGGACTGTTTATATGACACTCAGTTTTGGACTATGAATTTCTGGAGACTGATTGCTGGATGTCTTGGAATGTCTGGGCTCTGACCCTGCTTTGTCTTCCGTATCCTGTTCAACTCCAAACAAGCTTTGTCAGTCTTGGTTCAAACCTGTCTAATCAGACCTATCTGAACCTGGACCTGACTCTGTGTTTAACCTGTTTATCTGTCTCAAAGTCACTTTCTTAGTTTGCTGTTTGTTTAGTTTTTTCCCTAGTCTTGGATTGCCCTCCATTTGGAGTGGTTTTCTGTTTGTCTTGGGTTCCTTAACTGTGCAAATAAAATACGATATCTGAGTCCAAGTCAATACAGGAGGTATTCCAGCTGGAGTAAAATAGGGTCTGCTCAAACCTGCAGCTGGTGCCTCCTAAATGTATAGAGTGTGATGGATTTTATCTGTATAAGTTTAGAAATTGCTTGTAAATTCAAACCATGTTTTCTGGTAAGCTGTTTATCTATGAATCCTGTATCTGCCCCTGGATCAATGGAAAAGGCAAGAGAATGACTGTGGGAAGATTTATGGAGCAAGTTAAAGGACAGGGAGAGGCAGAATCAGAAAGAGAACGACCTAGCAGTGACCATTTATATGACTGCAGCAAAAAATTGTAATGAGACAGAGAGACCTGCACCTTAGTTCGCCAGTCCTGGGTACCACTGGTCCAAAGTGCACTGAAAGGCTTTTAGTATTGACCCAGAAGGAGACTGACATCAAAGGATTTAAAATTGATGTAACACAGGCAGGAAGACAGATATGAGATGATGAGCTCTAGTAGAGCAGAGGATGTGGTAACTTCTCGTAGAAGGTAGGTGGCAATAGTGGACACTGTCAGGTCCGGATGGTCTAAGAGGCAAGAACCAAAATAGAGATGGATATTCAAGGAGAAAAAATGACCAATATGATGGCACCCATTTGGCATCTTTCAGTTGATATCCTTCATGTACAAGCCCCCAGTAGCTGATCTCCTACAGACCTCCATCTGGAGGCATTCCAGAATAAAACTGTGAACATACACAGTCCACAATCCAAAAGACAATCCAGCCTAATAGGTCAGAGATCACTCCCTATAAACAGTCAAATAAGTCAAGATTAGAGTTTCAATAGAGAACAGAGAAAAACAGAATCCACTCCAAAGTCATATGTCAAACCAGACCAGAACCAGACTCATAGGCCATCGATGGTCAGAGACAGAGGCAGGTAAGCATTTCAAAGCAGAGGTGTTCATAGTTCAGGACAGGAAATCAGGCTGGGATCACAAATCAGACAAAATTAAGACAAATCAATCTTAGTGTGAAAATTAACAATTACTTGATGAGAAAATGTAGTGAAATAGAAATATGAAGTAAGACATAAATTTTTTTTAACAAACTACCTAAAATATTTACTGAAGTACTCACTGTTAATTTGTACAGTGGCAACTGTATTGCTTGAGACTCCTGTTTCTGCATTGAGGACAGTACATCTCAGTTTCACTGTGTTTTCCAGTCCATTTGGTGTCCAGGTTAATGTGTTTCCACTGATGCTGCGGCCCTTAAAGAACCAGGTGTAGATGCAGTTCGAGAAGCAAGAAGAAGAACAGGTGAATGTGGTGCTGAAACCAGCTGTCACCTCACCAGACCAGGAAATCTGCATCATGGCCTCCAAAACTGGTACACCTGGGAGACAGGAAGAGTCAGTGCCGCTGAGCAGGAGATGCAGGAGTAGTTCAATCACTGGAGCAACTGTCTATGTAAAAATAAGCATCCAGCGAGTTCAGTGTTCTTACCCATCAGAGCCACCAGCAGCACACAGTAAAGATCCTTTAGTGTCATGGTAATGTTTTTATGCCTGAGTCCACTGTGACTTTCAGCAAGACATGAAGGACATTCTTTTATATCAAGTTTACAGGACATGATCCTCCTATCATATCTATCCTCTAAACCCATAAGATTATCTATATCAATAAAGTTTTAGTGTCCCCTCAACCACAATGTACATGGTAACAAAGTGAATGTAATTAACAGCAAAAGAACTTACTGTAAACCATGACAGAGGATCTGTAATTACAGTACAAAGGTTAGGTTAGTTTTGCAGGTTTTGGATTGATGTGATGTGAAACCATGATAGATAAGTGTTTAGGACAGTGTTAGAGAAGTGTTATCGATTTACTAATGGTGGGAACGAGAGTTTAATGCATGGCCACAAGTTATTAATGCACATTTATTAGATCATGATGGGATGTCTGTCATTTCACTTGTTAAGTCATTTGAGTTGTTTAATATTAAGATTAGTAGACTACTTTGGATTGTCTTTGGTAGAAATATCATACAATCTACATATGATAAGTATCATTAAGGTGAACATCATTATCCTCCCCATCTTCTTAGGTATCAGCAGTTATGGGACTCAGCCACACATCGTCTTGAACACTGCAGATTTCAGACACTGTCCTGAGTTCAGTGTGATGTCACTGAAATTAAGTTTAAGTTTTGCCCAAAGGGGTTTATATCAATAAGTCTGCTACAGAAGACTGAGTAACGTTATCACTGATGTGCCACATCTCTGAGTAATGTGATTTCTTAACTGCATGTAAATGCACTGCATAATGCGAACAATACATCGATCAGCTTCCATGTATCATGTTAAATGCTTGGTATAATGTTAATATCCGGACCCACAGTGGACATCTGCTTGACTCAGTTTAAGCGACAAGCCAACTCTTGTCCCCTTGTGTTATTAAGTTGTGGCCACTTCTTTCATTATCTAATTACTACACATTATTAACTTGGGGGTGATCAAGACCTACACCTTAGTGACAGAACCCAGTTCCTAGATGTCTAGAGTTCTGTTCCTAGACAAATAAATAAATAAAAAATGTGTCCAAATAGTTGGGGATATTCTGGTAAAAGGGTAAACTAAAAGCAGATGTGTCTAAACCTCTAATCTATGTCATGGACTAGTTTTCTTTGTGTGTATAAGTAAAGCAACATAAAAAAGAAAGAACATCATAGTCCCCATGAACCTCTACAACTCTACATAATCTCTCTTAACCCAGAATTTGTGCACTTTACTTGAAATTGTTGAAAAGTCATTGTCTTAAGCAATTTTATTTGAATGAACACAGAGATTCGATTGATGCAGTGAACATTGGTTTATTAGACAATATTCCTATATTATAGAGTAGAGTAAAATGTTTACATAACTAGCATTGTATCTTTATTGTACTGCCATTTGGATTGTTTATGTGTAATGACGTTGTCATAGCAACATGTCTTGAATTGAACTTTGACTTTATTACCGTAATCACATACGTAGTAGCAGTGTCACTACTAGAAATTTATTAAATTTCGCAATTTCCCTACCTCCTTCTTTCTGTGTTTATATACAAATCTTGTATGTTTTCCTTGTATTTTCAAGAACTGTACCAGTTTTAATAACATATGCTCATTTTTGCCATAGGGAGATTAAAGCAAATTTTATACAATTTTAATGACACAATATGTCAATATAAAATAGAAGAAAAAAGTGTTCATTTTAAAATTTTTTGTATATAAATCATTCTATGGCTTGTGGCCAACTTTTCTTTTTCATTTCTGATCTCCTTCTCAAACTACCTGTTGGCAGATGTAAAAGTTTCTAAACAACAAAATATAAGGGTACCATCTTTTTTGATTTGATCTTGATTATTTGAAATCTTCTGCTAAAACAAACATATATATATATATATACACACACACAACAAACACACTGTCAGGTTTTGTGTCAGACACAACAAGTGAATATAAAAGGGTCTATTACAAAACAAAGGTTGATGTTAAGCAGGTGAGGGAATGCAGAAACCACATGTGGGCAATTCTTCAGGGAACCAGGCGAGAGCTGGTTCTAGCATAACAGTGCGTAAGATGGTGCTGTCCTGGTCTATAAACAGTTCCCAGTAGAGTGAAGTGAGTTATAAAAGCTTTCTTTTTTCAGCTGTCTGTACATTGTACACTATGGGTCCATACATACATTTTTTTCTCTCTCCGATCATTTTACATTTAATTACTGGTGAACACTTTATCTTCTTCTTCTTCTTTCAGACACTCCCTTTAGTGTTCGCCATAGTGGATCCAATGTTACCATCTTACTCTGTTCTCTGCATCTTCCTCTGTGACACCAACCTCTCTCATGTCCTTGAGCCTCCTCTTTGCCTTCCTGCTCCCCTCCTGTCTGGCAGCTCTTTCCTTGAATTCAATCTGTAGTCACTTGGTTGTTTTCAGTTATTTGAACCTCTTCGTGGTTCTATGGTTTGATGGCTCCTTTTTTGCCTTCAGCTATTCCTTATTTCTTCTTTTGCTTTGATTTGGTGCGACTGGGGACACAGTGTCAGTATTACTGATGTTTCATGCACAGACAGCAGCAGATTGAACAATACAGTTTATTAATATGGACTTGAGCCTAGAAGATACCATAGATATAATAATATTAATAAAGTCCTACAACTGTTGTCCTTGTTTTGTTACATTTGTACCACCAAAATATATTTCCAATAAACACAAAAAATACAGATTTAATAAACACATTGAATCTAAAATTTGCTAATGTCCAAATCCAAAGGCAAAGCTTTTTGTTCCTTTATATGAATAGTACCGTTTTTTGTTTATCAAGTTCAAGTTCAAGTTCAAGAAGCTTTATTGTCATTCCAACCACATATAGCTGATGCAGTACATAGTGAAATGAGACAACGTTTCTCCAGAACCATGGTGCTACATAGGACAGTGACAAGACAGAACATAGAGCTGAGGACTGCTAAGTTGTCCTAGCCACATAAAGTGCATCCTGTGCAACCTAGTGCAAACAGTGCTGGAACAAAAAAAGTGCAGACAGAAGAAACAAAACACAAAACAGCAGCGACCAGTAACTGAAATGTACAATTTTGTGCAAAAACAGCAAGTTATCTTGCCTGCTCTAACTAAACCACATAGCTATCATCGGCTCACGTGGCTATTCCTATTATTGCTATGCTGACGACACACAGCTCTTCCTGTCCTTTCCACTGGATGACTTGACTGTCTCATCACTGCTTGATAAGTAACTCAAACTTTACAGAAAAAGCAAAGAGTGTGCATAGTAACTGTTGCATCACACAAGGTAAAAATGCAAAACACACCAAAGATCTCTGTCTCCCTCATGTGTTTGATCTGTGTGATGATCTGTCTTATTTTTTCAGTTTCAGAAGTTTAAAGAGAGACAACTACTTCACATACACATTAATGCAAATGGCCCAGATTAATAGAAACTGACTTGACAAAAAGTTCTTATAGTTTATAGTAGTATTTAGTATTTATAGTGCACTAAGTCCGGAGGTCAAACAAAGTTCAAATCAAACAAAGTCTCATGATTCTAAATCAACTTTGTGTCATGTAAGGTTTCTGTGAGGACCCACACACACAGACTGAAGCATGGAGCAAATAGGCTTGCACAGTTTACTGAACAGACACAGCAGAGGCAGGCAGAGAAGATTATAACAATGCAATACTCTACACTCAAAACACAAACACCATCAACGTCATTACTAAACTTTAAGTCCGGCATATATGAAGACAATAGTCTTTTTGAATCAGAGTTCTCGTAACATTGTAGATATGATAGTGAAATGAATGACAAAGAATGACAGTGGACTGACAAAGTGTGCAGACTAAGTAAATAACAAGACTGAGAGAAGGGAAACTTAACAATGAACATGGTTTAGCCAAGATGGCAGGGACAGCAAGGAAAGAGGGCTAAACTATAAAATATCCGTTCAAAGACACAGACCATAGGGTATTGCACAAACAAATAATTAATAAAAGCACCTCATGTAATTCATTTCACTTTTGCCGAGCCAAGGTGAGATGGCTATGTCAAGCCACATGTAGGCAGTTGGCACAAGTGCCTGTTCATTCATTCAAACAAGCATGATCATAGATTTACTGATGCACTTGGATGGATGTTTGTGTAACGTACTTCCCACCAACTGAGCAACAGCTTCTTAAGGAAATGTACAGTATACAGAGATATAACAGCCACATGGCTGAGATGAACATACAAAGAGTTATGTAATCCAAAAAAGTACAATTCACTGAAACTTTCACTGTGAGTCTAGGATCAGACATTTTAATTTACAACAGTAATATCAATGAGGTTCTAGTGTTTTAAATGTATCACAATTTCCTAATGAATGAACTGAATAGTTTGTGAAAGTATCCAACTCCTTTCATTCTAGCTAATTTAAAATAAATTAGGTACGGTACAGTTACTTTCAGAAACAGCCTTGTTAGTAGTTAACTAATGATACGAACATCAAATATTTAAGAACATCAAGGCTTTATTTGGGTACAGTTTTATTTATTTATTGGATTATTGTTTATAACCTGAAAAAAAGCATCATTCATAATGGCATTGTGTCTTGGAATAAAGCAGATGTCTGGACAGCAAGGTTGATTTTTTTTTCCTCCAAATTTTAACTTTGATCCCTGAAGTTAAATAATGTTTTGATTGTGGTCCTAATCCTGCTCTGGGGAAATCTTCCTGTACATCTGTGTCAAAATTTGTAAATAGTCAAACTACTGAAGTAAAAAAACTTCTGTATCTGCATTACATGATACAAATGCACTGAATTTATGTAAACTTAGAAATCATTAGATGTCATCATCACATAAGCATAACTTTCAAATAAAACACACAGGTAATAATGCAAATGTATGTTACATACTAAGTGAAGAATAAAAAAAGATAAATATACAGAGGTTTATTTACTGTTCAATATTTTTCATTTTGGTTCTTATTGAAAAGTGAATCTTGAGGTAAGAACAGTATTTTGCACAAATCCGAAAAAGTGCACACAGATAGAAACAGATAGATGAAGTGGTTAAGCAGTAAAAGGAACAACTCTATTACTCAAAAAGCACCAACAGGCCAAGGCTGAGCATCACTGCAACAAGTCCATGGGTCTGCAGAGCCTCTGATGCAGAAGGAGGTGTAGGGGGGGGGTGTGTGGGGGTCTCTGTTAGAGTGAAGATCAGAACAAAGTAAGTCAATACACAGGATTTAACACACAGTTTGGAAGTGATGTGACAATAAACCAGCGTCAGTACCTTTAACTTGTACTGTCTTGGTGATCTGAGCAGAGCCTCCGGTTGTTTCATTCTCAGCAACACAGGTGAAGTTTTGGGAAGTATTGGGTCTGGAAGGAATACACTTAATCTTATTTCAACTGGATGAAAAGCTTGCAGGTGGGAAACCCCCTGTGAATCGCCATGAGAGGTTGCATTGTGCATTAACGGTGCAGTTCGCCAGACAGGTGAACTCACTCGAACTGCCAACAAACACAGTGTCAGGACCATCGATGGTGACGTTCCACTGATCAGCTGCAAAAGACTGAGACCGTGGATCTGTAACATAGGAAAGAAAGAAAAAAGACAAATATCAAAATGTAAATTGTCAATACTTATGAATCCATATGAGAGTTCAGTGTTCAGACGGAACTAGTTTTAACTAAATTGTGCTGTATTCTTTTAGGTGTGGTAAATACACTGCTTTTCAACTTAGGGATTGGGAGCTAAATGAAAAATTATGGAAAAAAGGCAGTATCAGATACAGATAAAAATTTATATGTAGCCAAGTTGGAAAAAGTTTTGAAATATATACACTATCAGGGGTTGGGGATACCCTTGTGAGAGCGGAGGAAAACACTTAGAGTGCCCTTCAACAGGAGTCTGTGCCGTTTTTTCACTGCAGATCTAACACATGTTGTTCCCATGAATTAGCAGAAAGAAGTATGCAAAAGAAGGAAATAAGAACAGGGAAATAAATATGATAATTAATTATAGCAAAGATGAAGTTAAAAGTATAATCAAATCAGAGATGAGGAAGAGATGGCAGGAGGAATTGAATAAGGAAGGTAAAGATAATAATATACAAAGAAAAATAGAAGCACATGAAAGTTGGGTCTATCAAAGTCTCGTAGATTTAACAGTTCATATTTGTTTTGGTTTGTTTGTTTTTTGTTTTAAACCCCAACTTTAATTATTATTCTCTTTAGAATAAATAACCCCCAAACACTTCTTTCCCATGAGGCTACACATATTTCTATGACTTTGGACAGAAATGTTTGATTATTGTATGATATTTTGGCCAATTTAACATCTTTCAGTCTCAAACTATTATAGAGACATATGAAACAATACAAATTTCCAGCTATAGCAAGCATTCTTTATCTTACATTGTCTAATCCATTATGTAAAATCCTAATCTGAAAAAACAACTACTACAGGATGATAGACTGTAGTGAAGTAGAGAAATATAAACTACCTAAAGCATAGTATTTCAGGAGTACTTACTCTTAATCTGCACCTTGGCCTCCAAGAATGGTACACCTGAGAGACAGGAAGAGTCAGTGCAGCTGAACAGGAGATTCACGAATAGTTCAATCACTGGAGCAACTGTCTATGTAAAAACAAGTGAGTGCGGTGATCTTACCCATCAGAGCCACCAGCAACACACAGTAAAGATCCTTCAGTGTCATGGTAATGTCTTTATGCCTGACTCCACTGTGGCTTTCAGCAAGACATGCAGGACGCTCTTTTATACCAACTTTACTGGAAGTTAGCCCCAATTTATCTCCGTCCTCTAAACCTATTACTGAACAACCAGGTGAGTCAGTTACACCCAAATTTCACAATGTCCTCTCATGTAGAAAGTTTATGGGGATTAAAAATATTGCAATCAGCAGAAACAGAAGTTACTGTAAACCATGACTCGAGATGTGTAATCACAGGACGAAGGTTAGGTGAGTTTTGGAGTGATGTGATATGAAGATGTCATAGAAACATGCTGCTGAGGACAGTTTTGTCAGAGCGCTACATGGAGCACTATGTCACTATCTCAAACAAGTTTGTCATTTATTAGTTGTGTTATCCAAATTAAGCAGGTTTGGTAAATGACCACATTGTTTTATTCCTACTCCAGCTTAAAGGGAGAGCTTGAAACAGGTGTTAATATAGACGATAAAGCAACATTGTATTTGACGATACTTGGCTTGTGCAGGGATATCAGCATGTGGCATTAGAGCTCTACTGTAAAATACAAAGTAAGATAAACGTTGCATTGCAACAATGCCTTGCAATCTTGACAATCTTTATTACAGTTCATTATCACATGTGACACAGTCCAATTCCCGGCTGTCTCGCACTAAGACAAATCAGTAAATGATAAATGCTTAAATAGACTGAGCTATTACTGTAAAAGATAAACACTAAAAATTGACCTGTGAAAACCTCTAATCTCTCTCTTAGGTTAAGTTTTCTTTGAGTAACAAAAACCTTAAAAAGAAAAACACCAAAGCTACAGTCTTTATAATAAAATTATTTTGCCTCCAACTGTTAGTAAAACTGAAAAGTCACATCAACATAGAACCTTAATTGGAAACAGTGAACAAACAAAGTTTACAATAGAAGACTATTAAAAATCAACAGATTTCCTCACAACTCAACATTTTGGATAAAAGACTAGAACTGGCAGAACTGTTTATGTTTATATGTTCTGACAGTAACAACTAATTTAACACTGACGTGCTTATTTAAAAAGAAATTACTGTATTTGTGTAATGATGTTCATAGCAACGCACTGTGACCTTTGAATTTATAAATGTAATGTAAAAAACATAAATAGGTTTATTTATTTAGGACAAAGCTCCTGTCTTCTCTATGTATGTGAATCTTCTGTCATTGATAACTATGACCAACTTTTAAAATCTAAAACTTAGGTATATGTCCTGTAAATTAAAAGGCATTAGTTGATTATATGTGATTTCCATGTGAAGGTTCAGAGTGAATTTCTGGCACTGCACGAATTAACACAGTATCTTTATTGTAGTTAAATGAATGATGGTAACAC
>OMLM01000444.1:54244-71218 GCA_900302695.1 Helostoma temminkii
TTTTACAATCACAGTCTTCTATCGATGTTGCTGTTTTACAATGCAAACTTACTGTCAGTGTTCTGCTGTGGGGGGAGGGCTTTCAGGGGTGACTAAGGACGGTAACCCTCCGCCATAAGCTCCAATCCTCCGGCTGCCTGGGAAAGCAACACCAGACAATATTCAAGATTCAAGATTAAAAAAACTTTATTAATCCTAGAGGGAAATTGTTTTGCCTGTTACAGCTGCTATCTCATCAAAGAACGGAAAGAAGGGAGACAACTCCCAGAAAGATCCATGACAACACAAATAACAAAGAGAACACAAAAATCTAAAATGTACAGAATTGACATTAATAGTGACAAAAGATATAAATAATGTTATGATGACAAGATGGCAAAATTACAACAACAGCCTCTTTCCTATTTGCGGCACGCATACCACAGGGTGTTTTTTAAAATGCTGTTTTACTTTGACAACCGAGCTGTTTAAAAATGGTTTACTTTAAAGTTAACTCATAGAAGGATACTGGCAAAAACTGTCATCTATCATGCATAACCCCTCCCACTTTCTGCACCACACTGTCAAAAATCTGAGCAGCTCCTTTAGCACAGCTATTTTAGCTATTATAGGAACCGGAACCACACAGGACATCTTCCACAGAACTGGAAATCTCTCCAGACTGAGACTCAGATTAAACATGTACAGGACCACCTCACTGAGCTGGTCTGAACAGTCCCTAAGGTCAGGGCCTGTGGAATTCCTGGCCTTAGTCTTCCTTAACTCCCTCCTAACTTGCTCCACAGTGAGGCAAGAGGTGAGAAGCTGCAGCTGGGAGGAAACGACTGGCCTGGAGAGATGTGTAGAAGGGGCTGGGTGGGTCTTTTCTGTTATTCGCAAACACTGCTAGCCCCCCTCCTTTATTCTTCTTACAACTCTCTGCCACTCTCTGGTCCGCACAAACTAATGTAGATAAGTTTAGGGAGGCTACAGAAGAGTGTGCTGGTTCAGCCACAACTCGGTGAAACACAAAAGTCTGCTCTCCCTGTACACCTGCTGGAGCTTCGTTAGCTCGTCCATCTTGTTGGGGAGAATAGTCTACTAAGGTGCAATATATTCAGTGTAATACTGTTCACCATAAATGTGTATATGCAATATTTTATCGTTATTTCATTTTAAAGGCTATATTTTTGTCTTGATGTTCTCTATATTTTTTTTTATTTTGACTTGTTTTTACACTTAGGTGTTTGTTTTTTGTTCCTTATTACTGCTGAAACAAGAATTTCCTCAATGTGGGATTAATAAAGTCTTATGTTATCTCAAACTGATTCTCGGCAGCTCACACACATGCAAGCACGTCATAGTTTCTGCTCCATGTGCAGCTGGAGTGGTTTATAGCCGTTTTAGCTTTTAACTGTCTTTATAGTTGCATTAATTTAGGCTGGTTAGACAGAGGCATGCTGGTTAAAGAGCTAACTGTGAATGACGAAAAAATTAACAAACTTTTTCAGTGCTTATACTTTTCTTGATGGAAATTGTTTTTTTTTTTTTTAACAATGCCAGTTTGTTTGCCCCATACATATGCAGTTCACCAAACAAACCAGTATTGCAAATTACAGGTGCATGTTTAATGCATTGATGAAATTCACCAAAAACCTTGTAAAAATGAAAAAATGTAAAGACATTTATTTATAGAACATAGAAACTAGAGTAAGATTTTTTATTTGTCTGTGAAATATTCTATGTTCTGTATCTAGATTCCTCTTAGATCCTCTAATCAGCTAACGCTCAGAGTCCACACAGAAAACAAAGTCACTAACTGGTCAATGTGCACTTCAGTAACTTCAAAATAGTTTATTCATTTGAAAACGCAATCAGATTATTACAAAAACAGCCTGTACAGCCTGAGGGTTACTTTCAGTTGTATTATTAATACAAAACATCTCAATTGTGTAAATATTTTATTTCAGTGCAGGTGAAATTAAAAGTTAGAAAATTTCTCATGGAATCTTATTAATGTGTAACTTTATCTTTTAAATATATTTTAGAGACAACACACTTAATTTACATCAGATTTTTAGATCAGGATTTTTATCTCCAGTCTCAGAGTCAGTTTGATGTTAAATATGAAACAAATCCAAAAGCTTACTGCCTAAATGAATGAAGACTAGATAAAAAACTATCTAAATTATTTTAAAATTATATTATATATAAGTTGGATACAAAAAAAATCACAGAACAAATAAACAGAGCACAAACATATTGCAATCCACACAATAAGTGAAAGTGGAAACAGACAAGGGAACAGACAAGACAAAAATATCGTGCAGACATAATATCAAGTAACAACAATTTGTTCCCGCCATGTGAGTCCCAGAAAAAAAAAGGTTGATTAATATGATGAACATGTCCTACATAGATAGAGTATTTGGTTTTTTTTTTTCACAAAGTCAGGAGATAATACCATTAAATATCCTGTAAACCAGTATCGTATTAGTATATTTTACCAAATTATTTCTATCTAGAATTTCAGATTTTGATAAAATAGCCATTAAGCCTGTTTAAGGCTGGAGTTACATGTATGACATGAGGAAGAATCATAAATAGTTCCAGCTTCCATCATCAAATTGTTTCTGATGAACCTAAAACTGATTGAATTTAATTTTGATGTATTACTTTACTTGTATCATGTTTTCTGTGGTTTATACTCTTTTGTACTCCATGATTTTTTTCTGTTTATTGCTGCCCTGTCCCCTCATCTGTTAGGTAAGGGTTACATTGTGGGATGTTCTTTTCCTTTCCATCCCAACTCCTTAAAGTGTCAGTGTACACGCCTGACATACCGTATGACACTTTTCTGTGTGTGTGTCAAAGATAAAAATACAATACAGTATCTATACTCTGGATGTGTGTCAAATAGATAAAGATAACACATGCTGTGTGCAGGTAGTACCACAGACAGCCAGAACAAGACATGCTGTATTATTATACCAGAATGTTAATTAGTTCTGTCACAATTCAGTGCACTCCTGTTTAAAATGAAGAAGTGTTGCCTTCATGACATTAGCAAGTACAAAGTTATATATTTCACAATACTACTCTGTAAACATCCGTGGCTTTATTTAAGCAATGGTGGTGCAACGTTCAGTATTTGAACACACTGGCTTATGTGCCTGAGAGACACAGTAGTTAAGATCAAAGACCAGACCAGGTTCGTTGTAGAGCGTGAGTCTGAATATGATGGATAGATAGATGTTCTACAAATACAAAAAATAATTAGCTTCTGATTATTGAATCTTACAGATGCCAAACAGTACCGCTAGAAAAGGTAATGGCACATAGTGATATTCCAGTGTTTCTCGTTATTAACCCGAAATATGTCTTCATTCACACAATCATTCTATTTAAATAGTGAGAACAGCCACTCTGTTGTTTGGTATCATTGTGTGCACCACACTGAATACAGACCAGAGAGGAAATAAGAAAACAACTATAGATAAGCATGTTATACCAAACACCTTTGGACTGCAGGCAACTTTTCTAAACTGGCTGTCAGAGGAAAATTGACCCCAGATTGTTTCCTGAATGTTGTTTCTATACAACTGCATCGTGATTAACATTTTCCAGAGAATATTAACATTATATTGTGGAAAATAAATAGTAGTTAAATAGTTAAATAGACTGGATATTTAGGTGGTGTGTACATTTAATTGATATGATATAAGGATCATTATATATGATCATTTTATGAACACAAATTTAACACGGTTGCAATGTTAAACAAAGAGACATTGACAGTTTTTTAAGTGATACAAGCTGAAGTACAAGGTCTAGGTACATCAGTGTCTGATCCCACCATTAGCTATTTATTGAGTGACAGAAGTGTGCATGGAGGAAATGGTTAAAAGGAATACATAAAAATCCAGACTGGAATTTATTAAGATGCAGATTGACACAATGCTTCTGGGAGAATGTTCTTTGAACAGATGAGATAGAACTGGAGCTCTTTGGGAAGGCTGGTGAAGTTTGGGAATCTGTGCAGATCACAAGGAAATCTCACAATTATTTAGAAAGTCTGGAGTGAATCAATTGCCCAGTGGCAAATGGCAGACCCAAATGCATACCAGGACAAATGAGGCCAGGTAAGAGGGACTTTATATTCAAAGAGTCCATACAACTGCAATCCTTATTTTGTTACATTTCTACCATCACTATGTGTATTTCTAGTACACATATACAGCCAAATTTTGTGGACAACTTGCCGATGGTCAGATGTACAAGTCTGGTCTGGTGTGAAATGGTAAACAGGCAGTAAAACAGTTTTTTAGTTTAATTTTAGTTTAGTAGTAACTTTGTCTCCCTCATGTGTTTGATCTGTGTGACAACCTCTAACCTTAAATGTTCAGTTGTAGAAGAGTAGTGAGTAGAGCTGTGTCACTAACCACAGCTGCTTTATGCACACATAAACATGGGTGAACCACATTAATAGAAACTCACTTCACTTCATATGAGTGAATCATTAAACACACTGAAGTCAGAGGTCAACTTTAGGTGGGAAAAATACTTTGATGCTAACTCCACTTTGTGAGAGGTGATGGGGAAATATAATCAACAAACTGTTCTGAACCATGAAAACAATTATATATTCAACTATACAGGCATGGTTTATGATTATAAACAAAAGGTGCTGTATAGAACGAGGCAGAATATAGCGATTAAGCAGTAATATGTTAACAACTCTGTGACTCAAAAAAGCACCAACAGGCCAAGGCTGAGCATCACTGCAACAGGTCCTGCATGGGTCTCTGATCCAGAAGGAGGTGTGGGGGTGATCTCTGTTAGAGTGAAGATCAGAACAAAGTCATTACACTGGAACACTTACACTTTAACACACAGTTTGGAAGTGATGTGACAATAAACCAGCGTCAGTACCTTTAACTTGTACTGTCTTGGTGATCTGAGCAGAGCCTCCAGTTGTTTCATTCTCAGCAACACAGGTGAAGTTTTGGGAAGTATTGGGTGTGGAAGGGGTCATTGTGCATTAACGTTGCAGCTCGCCAGACAGGTGAACTCACTCGAACTGCCAACAAACACAGTGTCATGACCATCGACGGTGATGTTCCACTGATCAGCTGCAAAAGACTGAGACCATGGATCTGTAACATAGGAAAAAAAGAAAGAAGACAAATATCAAAATGTAAACTGGTAATATTTATGCATCCAAATAATAGCTGCGGGAACAAGTTTTTAGGGGGGTGCAGGTGCTTTGTATGTACACCAGCAGAGGATACCCTTGTGAGAGAGGAAGCAAAGCCTTCCACGATCACAAAATCTGCACCTTGGTGTCCAAAACTGGTACCTGAGAGACAGGAAGAGTCCGTGTGGCTCCTCTAAACCTATTACTAAACAACCAGCTGAGTCAGTTACACTCAAATTTCACAATTTCCTCTCAACCAGAAAGTATATGGAGAGGAAATGAATACAATCAGCAGAAACAGAAGTTACTGTAAACCATGACACAAGATCACAGGTCGAAGTTTAGGTGAGTTTTGCAAGTTCTGTAGTGATGTGATATGAAGATCATAAAAACTGCTGTTGAGGAAAGAGCACTGCATGGTACACTAGATGTCACTGTCTCACACAAGTTTGTCATAAATTAGTTGTGTTGTCTAAATAAAGCAGGTTCGGTAAATGGCCTCACTGTTTCTTTCCTACTCCAGATTATATTATATGCAGAGCTTGAAACAGGTATTAATATAGAAGGTTAAGCAACATTGTATCAGACAATACTTGGCTTATGCAGGGATATCAGTATGTGGCATTAGAGTTGTACTGTAAAATACAATGTGTGATACACCTAATCAACTTCTTTCAAATAACAACAATGTCTTGCAGTCTTGACAATCTTTATTACAGTTCATAATCACGTGTGACACAGTCCAATTCCCAGATGTCTGGCAGTAAGACAAATCAGTAAATGATAAATACTCTTAAATAGCCGGGGCTATTCTGGTAAAAGATAAACACTAAAAGTTGAAACCTCTATCTCTCTTTTCGCTGTAGTGTTCTTTTATCTTTGAGTAACACATTAAAGATAAAAAGAAAAAAGCCACCATAGCTACAGTCTACAATAAAGTTATATTGCCCTAAACTGCTTTAAATAATTATAAATGTAAAAGTAAAAACTCACATCAACATAGAACCTTAACTGGAAGCAGTGAACAAATAAACTCTACATTACAAGTCTATTAAAGATGAACAGATTTCCTCACAACTCTGAGACAATGTTTATCCGTTCTGACAGTAAAAACTAATCTAAAACTCACATACTGTTTAAAAAACATTACTTGATTCTGTGGGAAGAGTTTTGGCCATTCAGTCATTAACATGGTACCTTTATTGTACGGTCATTTGGACTGTATTTGTGTAATGATGTTCATAGCAACGCACTGTGACGTGACCTTTGAATTTATAGCTGTATTGTAATAAACATGCCACTCCTGGAAAGGAATATAATTTTGGACAAAGCTTCTGTCTTCTCTATGTTTGTGAAACTTTGACCAAATTCTAAAATCTAAAACTTTGATATTTGTTCTGTAAATATAAGGTTGGTTGATCATATGTGATTTCCATGTGAAGGTTTAGAGTAGGATATTCAGGCATTAATACAGTATGTTACTTGAATTTTATTTGTGTAATGATGGTGTCACTGCAATAAGCCATAAACTGAACTTTGGATTTATTGCTGTAATATACTAAATGGAGTATCACCATGTGCTCATGTTGAAATTCCCTATACTTCCCTTGTATTTATCAAGTACCTAAAGTAAAAAAATACTATATAGAGTAAAACAAGTGTTTTTACATATTTTCTGCCTAAAGCAGTTTTAAAGACACGCAGCTGCTGTCAACATCAAATGCACAATGTCAAAAAAATAAAAATAGTATGACTATTTCTTTTTGCATTTCCAGTTCAAGGAAGAAACCAGTGTTGCCAATTACAAGTGCATGTTCAATACATTAATGAAATTCACCAAAAACCTTGTAAAAATGAAAAAATGTAAAGACTTTTATAGAACATGTTTAAAAACTAGACTCAAAAAGATCTTTTTTATTTGTCTACTAATTATTCCATGTTTGGTGTCCAGACTCTGCTCAGAGTCCACATAGAAAACAAGCCACTAACCAGTCGATGCAATCAGTAACTTCAAAATAGTTTATTCATTTGAAAAAGCAATCGGATTATTACAAAAACAATATGTACAGCCTGAAGGTTACTTTCAGTTGTGTTCTTTCTGTGGTGAAAGGACAAAGATCAAACATTTATCAGACGCTCACTTTACTGAATAAAGATACAGTCAGGTGAAATCAATGAATCAAACATGAGATAAGACAAACTATTATTGAAGAAATTATTATTAACACAAAACATTTCAATTGTGTAAATGCTTCGTTTCAGGGAAGGTGAAATGAAAAGTGTGAAAACCTCTCGTGGAAACTTTATTAATGTGTAACTAAAGGGGGAAGGGAAGTCTGTTTGAACAAGCACTGTGGCTGGGAAACCACAGTCATGTTTGTTCTGAAAGATCTAAAAGAAGACTGTTGCTGCATAGAGGGTCAACAATAACAAACCCAGAACTTGTATGTAAATGAACAGAGGAACACAAAACCTGAGCTTACATTAGATTAATAACAATGCCTGCTAGAATACACTGGATTGTACTGTCAAATTGATTTGTTTTGGACACGTCCTAAGGCATAGTATGGCAAACAGTGGCTCTAATTGCTAAAGTAAGTTTAATATTTAAACTGGAAACAAATGCATGTCTGTTGCATTTACATCACTTTCCAGCGAAGTGTTTCTCAGCTCTGTACATGATGTTCCTAATTTCAAAATTAACAAATATATTGAGAAATGTATCAAAGCCCTTTGTCGAAACTTCCCTCTTTTTTTTTTTTGATTAATGTTAAAACATTATAGAACCCTTTAGAAAAAAATGTTTTTTGGTTTTTAATCTTCTCTATGTGTATGGAAACAAAGCAAAAGAAATGGCAGCAGTCCTCTGTCATAGTAATATATCAGCTCTCATGCCTAAAGCTGCATAAAGCTCTATTTTCCCTGCACAGTAAACAGTGTGTTCTGCTTTATAACCATGACTCTACTTGCAGCATTTACCTTGTGTGAATCTGCTCTTAGGAAGATATGCTGACAGATTAATTACCTTATCATCTTATCACCTTATCACACTCTTTAGCAACTTTACTGACATTTACAGTAAACCACTGTCCTGTTTCCGCGTGCTTGATAAACAAACAATAAGACTTAAGACAGTTGTTACACGTGTAGATATCCAACAAATCACCGCTAATTATCTCTCTGAGGTCCTTTGGCTCTAAGTTATTGCTTCATTTATGGTTCAAAATGAACATGAGAGAAATCCTTGTTTGTCTGTTTGTTTTGTTTTGGTTTTTTGCATGCATATTTGGCAGGAGACATAACCATTGAGGGATAATGATAAAAAAGTCAAATAGTATTATTACAGACAATTAAATTACCATTGATTTTTCACAAATAAAAAAAATTGTACTGTTAAATAAGCAGGAAGCAAGCACATAATAAACAAGCAGCAAACTGCAATTGCAATTGAAATCAAATAGGATACAGTATGTGGAGTAAAATATTACACCTGACCAGTGTCAGCACTTTGTTCAAGTAATACACAAATATTTCGATCCAGATAAATGCATTTTCAATTGAGTGTGCATAAAATGCTTAACAAAAGAATAGCAGAGGTATAATATACAATCTACAGTATCCAAGAGAAGAGAACAACACTGTGTCTCTTGATCTCATTCACAACAATAACCATAAGAGCTGGATGATTATTAACTACTGCTAAAGTGCTGTGATGAGATTGAGTCAAACCCAAATTAGTCCCCCCATAAAGAATCCATAAAGAAGGAAGTGCAGGTTGCTCTGAAAACATGCCAGCTACATCTGGTCTCTGGTCTGATGAGCTGGTCCATCATAGCCAACATGCTCACCTCTTGTTGACCTGAGCGTACATTTGTGCAATGTTATCACCAGGCTGAGGATTTTGCCCTTTTGTTCGCTGCAGGTGTGCATCATAGGTGGGAGGAGACGGGGCTGCAGTACGGCTGTTCACTTGAATCTCAGCATACTGTGTTGAGTTATTCTCTTCTCCCATTCGGACATTTCCACCATTATTTTTCTGGAAAGTGATGTCTACGTAGTTTAGCTCCTGTACAATAGACAAAATATGACACAAATATGGAGTTAATTTTGGAAAAAACAAACACGACCATGGACATGTTGATACAGAGGATGAATTAAGATGTTCTGTGTGGTTGAGACACAGTTACTCTTTCACTCTGTTGTCAGTTGAACATCTTGGTTGATACACTGCAGTAAACACAGGTCCTAGATGAGTCCGATAGAGTGGGAGATGAAGTGTCATTGAATCAAACCACACTAAAACATTATATGTATGTAGTATCAGTATGTATATATGTATCTGTGTAGCAGTAAGGATATTAGGGTTTACAGTGCCTATAAAAACTATTCACCCCCTTTGGCTGTTTCACCCTTTTATTGATATTAGAAATCAATCATGGTCAATATAAGTTGATGACTTTGTCAAAAACAATTCAGAAGAATACCTCATTAACATGAAAACAGGTTTCTACAAAGTAACGTCAATAAGATAAAAATATTTATGGTGAAATCAGTGGATTAATATTTACACCCCCCCCCCTTTAAAATGACTGACTTAATCCAACAGAGGTCTAGATATTTAGTGCCAGTAGTCCTACAATTAGTAAAATGGGGATCACCTGAGTGCAGTGAATGTGTCTCAAGTGATTGCAGTATAAAGGCACTTGTGTCTGAAAGGTCCAGCTACTGGTTAATCAGTATTCCTGGCTACAATTACACCATAAAGACAAATAAACACTCCAAGCAACTCAGAGAGCAGGTCACTGAAAAGCATAAGTCAGGGGATGGATACTATGGGGAATATGGTACATGTCTAAATCTGCCTAGAACAGGCCGTCCACACAAACTGACTCACCATGCAAGAAGGAGACTAGTGAGAGAGGCCACTAAAACACAGATGAATACTCTAAGGGAGTTACAAGCTTCAGCATCTAAGTCAGGAGAGACAGTGCATACAACAACTGTTGCCCTGGTTCTTCACCAGTCAAAGCTCTATGGGAGAGTGGCATAGAGAAAGCCACTGTTAAAGAAAACTTATGTTAAGTCACGACTTGAGTTCACCAAAAGGCATGTGAAAGACTCCATGGTCAAGTGGAAGAAGGTTCTTTGGTCTGATGGGACCAAAATGGTGTTTTTGGCAATGAGACAAGATGCTATGTTTGGCGGACACCAAACACTGCACATCACCACAAACACACCACCTCCACTGTGAAAGACGCTGGTGGCAGCATCACACTGTGAGGATCATTCTCTGCAGCCTGTCGTAGAAAGCTTGTTAAGGAAGAAGGTAAGATGAATGTTGCAATATATATTACTGTATTATTAATATCCAGTATACTACATTATATACCAGTATACTATTCTATATAGTATATTATATTAATGACACTTTTCACATTTTCATAAAATAAATTTTCAGGGCAGCGCCACACTTTGATCCCTGAGGTAACAATTATCTGTCACAAGGTTATAATTAAAAAAGATGATTTATCACAGTGCACAGTGGGAATTATTACATATAGTTTATCTATGTCTATGTCTAGAGACATAAAATTATTACCATTTTTCAGTTGGCATAAATCATTATTAACAGTTAATAATTAATCTGTAAGCTCAACATGTTTTTGAAGTGTGATGTGATGCACAAGAACACTGATGAGTTTTACCTGATTGGTGGTGGCAGCTCTTCTATTAGAAGACTGTTTTCTTTGACTTCTGTTTAGAGAGACAGCGAGTCATTATCATATCAATTTAATGCTAAACATTTTTCAATTTCCAACACATTAATAATAACACTAATGGTAATTAAATAAAAAAAATGAATTAACACTAACACTAATTTATGCCCAGAAACCAACGATTGTGTCAGATGTTTCTGACTGAAAAAAATCTGGTTATTTTATCATATTTGTTTTCTGTCCTATTTACAATATACAGTTACAGTTTTCTCTCAAGCTGAGCTGCAGCCTTAATTGTTTTCACATTCATGCGTCCAGATGTTTTTAAAGAATGATAAACAAATAAACCAGTTTTGTAAGGGTTTCACCACACTGCTGCAAGTTGGTTTTAACTCACAGAAAATGTTAAAATCTATCATAGATTAATATTCTCACATGAGATCAATCAAATGTTAAACTGTGACATTTTACAATATGATGTATATTCACAACTACAGCTAAAGTTAGACTCAGATATATACACAAAGAGTGTGAGACTATAAAAAGCAGAAACCTTTTGTTTGATTTAAAACAAGACTAAATGTTTTAGAATAATTATGATTTATTATAAATTACTGCATGGTTATATTTCAAAGCCATTTACTTACTTTTTTCTATAAAAGTAATACCCTGCAACAGCACAAGCCACAAGGACAACACAACAGGCGATGACTATGCCAGCGATGCAACCACCTGAACAACCAGACGATGGCAATTTTTCTGTAAAGGTTCAAACACAACAGAGGATAAAAACATATTACAACTAACCAATATAACAATTTTCTCTTATTACAACAATACCTCCTAAAAATTGTGTTCATAAGCAACTAAACTGCAAACACAGGGTACGTAATTAAAACTGGATTATATTTTCCAAACCAGTGTGTATGTGAGTGTGAATTTTTGTCTAACCCTCTTTACACCTGATATTTAGATACATCTTGTGAGACTGTATCACAAGGGGACATCAGTGAATAAAAGTACAAACAGCACCAAGACAAACTGTGATCTGATCACTCAAACCACTTTCTGAGGAGGTGTCAGATGCATTTAACCACATCTCTTTTGTAGTGCACATGCTAATGCAGCCTCATGGCATCATTGACAATGATGTTCCAGGAAAATATGTTAACACAGGATGCAGAGGTTGTTTAGGTGAGAGCACGCCAATGGTCAAAAATGTGCAAAGGGAATGCCAGTGAAACAAGAAACCTAATTTCCATCTGGGCAGAGCAATTTGTCTGTACGAAACCTGATGTCTGGGACCAGAACTGAGCCATTTATGTAAATATAGTTAGGAAAATGTGAAGAACAGACTGACAAGATAATGCTGCACAAAGCCTTTGACCTTATAGCGAAAATAATGCAGCAGTAATGACATCAGTACACGCGTTGTACATTGGACACCCTGGAGACACATATATGTATACAGGTGTAAACAGTGATGTGTCTTGGCTGTCCACTTGTGATTTGCCCAAGATGCATTATAACACCAGGTGTAAACAGTGTTTCTATGTCAGGTGATAGACTGGTACCCTGAAGACAGCTAGGATTGGCTCCAGCACCCCCATGACCCTTAACAGGAAAAGCAATGAGGATAATGGATGGATAAAAATTGCATATAAATATTCAGTATTTGCAGTACAACATAATATAATAATTTTATGGCCACAGTGTTGTCAGACTTCTGGTTGTGTTAAGGCACTCACTCTTTAAGCTACAGCTGGATCTTCTATTAGTTTCAGACAGATTTCTCTCTGTACTTGTCTTGTTAAATCTCAGTGCTGCATTTAACACTGTAGATCACAACATTTTATTACACAGACTGGAAAATGTCATTGGGATTAAAGTAACAGCACCAAGTTGGTTTAAATCTTATCTGTCAGATAGGTTCCAGTTTGTTCATGTTAATGATGAGTTGTCCTTGCCCACAAAAGTTAGTTATGAAGTCCAACAGGGTTCTGTGCTTGGACCAATGCTTTTCATTCCTTACATGTCTCCTCTAGGGAGCATTATTAGGAAACACTCAATAAATTCCCATTGTTAAGCAGATGACACTCAGCTATATTTAGCCATTAAACCAAATGAAACAAATTAATTAGTTCAACTTCAAGAATGTTAATAATAAAGGCCTAGATGTCCTGCAGTTTTCCACTTCTAAATTCAGACAATGCACAGGGCTATGGCATTTTTACATGGGACGTGGTCAGCGCACCGCCGTGCTGAAAATCCCATTTATTTCTATGTGTTTGCTATGCGCAAGAGCACACCGGCGTTCTGTCAACGATGGACCCACACCCTTTTTTTCACCGCAGCTCATCTCCCTCTCCTGAGCAACATTAAAGACACAACTTTTTGATGATTTTTCAGACAAATACACGATATTGCTAATTGAAATAAGCCAACCACTGATACTACCTGCTAGTCAATGCTAATCACTAACTACATTCACTTGGTTACCTAGTGACTGTCGTCCATGTCGTCCACCCCCAGCGCAAAGTGTGTCTCATTTGGAAAGGCCTTTATTCTGATTGGACCCAAAAAACTATACGATGATAAAATGTCCAATCATACAGTTACGAGATCACAGTGCTAGTGCGTCTAGCACATACATAGAACTCTCTAGGTGCCTTCTTCCACCTGAGGAATATCGCTAAAATTAGCTCTCACCTTTCAGCTCAGGTTCGGGAAGCAGACACCCTCTCTTCTTTCAGAGCTAGGCTTAAAACTTTCCTTTCTGATAAAACATATGTTCAGAGCTGGTTCAAGTGACTCTAAACCATCTGGTAGTTGTATTGTCTGTATTGTTAAATTCTATATAGTCTTAAACCTTATGGTGTAAGGTGCCTTGAGATGACTTTTGTTGTCAATTGGCGCCATATAAATAAATTGAACTGAATTATAAATTAATAACATTTAAGCAACACAATCTTTAACCAAAGTGCTTTTGTTGTTAAATTTAACCACACACAGGAGTCTGGAGTCAAACTCTGATCTGTGGTGCAACAGCAGTGTTTACCCCCCAATTCCCACAACTCACTGTCCATTATAAAATGTAGAAATCATAAAAAGAATGTGCATGTATGGTTTTCTGACACACATGCACACACTCTCTCCGCTGCAGTCACTAATCACGTCAGGCTTCTTCCTGCCTTACACAACTGCACCACAGAAGATTCCCTGCACTTTAAGCAGCCCTCAAATTTCATTCCCTTGCTGGATTGTTATGCTTCTGCTCTGACCACAGTTCCTCTTCAGTGAGAGTTTTGTCTATGATCTCCTGTGTCTCTGTGAACCCTTCCTTAGTGGAGTCATGTTACACAGTTTGAGGCCACCGTTTGGCAGTTTGTCACTGCTGAGAGGGAAAAGAAAAAAGAGACACTGCTTACCTGTGTTCCTGTGTGACTTGTTTAAACCAAATAATTTTATCTATACTTCAGTTTCAACTTTTTATATGGCTTCTTCCGCCACCTGCTTAATTTTTGTAGTTCCCCAATAGTGTAAGATTAGATGCGCTTTTTACACTTCCTTTTTTAACTTTCTGTCTTACTAAAACTGTGTTTTAGTTTTTTGTTCACTTTACTTCATATCATAGCCATTCAGGTCCAAATGCCAACCAACACCTGTCCCTTTCAATAAGCATTCCAGCACCTCTGAGCCTCTCAGGATTAGTGACACTGGCCCCCTGCTGACTAGCACCTCCCCTACAACCACAGCCAAAGCCATGCCAACCCCAGTGTATCTTCAGAGAATGACCTGTGTGGTCGGCAGTTTGCTAGTCCCCTGTAGAGGTCCTGCTTTTAATGGCGACTGCCTGCTTGTCCTCTAGAGATGCTGAGTTTATGAACAAGGCCACCTGTTCTCCTGTGCTCCAGCCACCCATCTACCTGAAGCTAGCAGTACACTGAATGATAAACACCACAACGTTGCCACTGCCAAAGTTTGGCACTGCTAAAGTGGCAAAGATAAACTGTTTATCTGTGTTGTGTAAGCTGTTTATTCAAAATAGATTTTTACTTGCCTTTTACTACCTTAATCTTCACCTCTTACTCTACTTACTACTCTGGGTGTTACTTCACATTTGTCTTCCCTCTGCATTTGGGCCTAAAACTAACAGAATAGCACATTTCTTGGGTTTAAATGAACTGACGAGCAAGGAGCAGAATAAAGTAAGCTGTTTGTTCTACATCCTACATTGCACGTACAATTTGAGTCTTCAATTAAGACCCTAACCCTGGTCGTAAGGTGGAAAACTTAAAGAGGTGAGTCTTGTAGATTCGTCACCAAGATCAATTCTGACAGGAATTTCCAATGTGGTTTGAAAGTGGTTTAGTTGTTCATTTTATCTTAGTTTTAGTCAAGGTTTGACTTTACGTTTTAGTCAGTGTTTTCAGTCAGTTTATCTTCCATGATACTGTTATGGACTTTGAGGCTTTAATCATTTGTAACAGGTAAACAAATGATTAAATTTGGCTACTACTACTATTTTCTCCTTAACTAGTGTAATTAGTATGATTATCATTTTATAATTGAGAATATAGCTGACTTAGCGGAGATGATTAGAGCAAAATCTGATATTTTTCAGCCAAAACATGAAGTTATGGTTTGATCTTGGGGTTTAATTGTAACATTGGCTAAGATCAACAACACTAAAGAATGTATCACAGCTATAAACATCAGAGCTCACCTGCTTAAACAAGTTCACCCCAACATTAAAATCACCAGGTACTACAGTGCTAATATTGTGGTTCATTGGTGTATGTGTTTAACTAAAGATAGCACAGGCATGAATTGCACTGGCCTTGTACCAAGTTTTGTGGGTATGAGTTTGCAAAACTGATTTAGTAGTGTCTTTATTTGCCATTTTGTACGGAGCCCCTAGAGGTACATGGGCAAGAAAAAAAAAAAGTTATAGGTTAAATTATAGGAAACAACGTAGTAGACTAAATCCAAGTGTAACATTGTTCTCCTCTCTTCTCGTGTTTAAATGCAAATACAGGAATTAGTTGAACTTCATTTTAACCTGGAACTTAATTATAAGGATATGACAGCTTCACTAGTCATCACCAGTAAAGTGCATTTAAAAGTCTTTCAAAATACTCTGTTAGACTCTGTCTAATTCTTCTGGCACGCATAGAAAATTGTTATAGCTACAGATTAGTTTAGTAGTTCATACAACCACAGGCCCATGCATGCTGTAGCTACAGCCACTGGTAGATATGGGCACGCCACATTAAGTGGCAAAGAGAGGCTTTAGTTGTTCGGATACAATATACTAGTGAAGAAAAATGGTAAAAGTGATTAAAATAAGTTTAACTAATTCCTGTATTTGCATTTCATCATTTACAAAGGAAATTTTTGCTATTTTTTTTTAATCACTGTTGTCATTACAATTTAGTCATTATAAAAATACTGTCAATGACTTATTGTCAATTGTTTTGCTAACAAAATGAAAACTGATTTCAATAAAATGTTTAGATCAGGTCATACTGCAGCATAATCTTTGAAATGTGTATTTGCCAAATATAAAATCAATTCCTAACCTCCACAATCACATGGAGATGATTAAAAACTATTTTAACCATATATAACTCCCTATTGTAACTTACCAACAACAATTACGGCTGAAGGTTGAGATGTTTGATATCTCAGAGTTTTGCTGTTAAAGGCCTGACAGTTGTAGTTTCCACTCTGACTCTCCTGAACATTCGTCAGTCTGAGCTCTGGTCCAGTTTCAGACAGCAGGGTTCCATTCAGAAACCATTTAAACTGAGCTGGAGGATTGGAGACAGCTGAGCAGGACAGGTCGATGTTTGACCCTTTCACAAAGTGATCTTGTGATGGGGTTTTCTTTAGGTTTACATCATCTGGGCCAACTAGGTGTATATGAAGTGTAGAAACCAGTAAGAAATATCACCAAAAAGTAAAGTTAGTGTTATTAGTGTAAAGAATAATATGAAATCCATCTGTCAGTCAAAGTGTAAAGAGGGTGAGGAAATTTAAACCATGACTGTCCTTATTTACTCAATAAAATACTGTATT
>OMLM01000448.1:0-24448 GCA_900302695.1 Helostoma temminkii
TGATACAGATGACTCAATGAAGGTTAGCAAATTAAATAAAAAAAATACAAAATGCTCTACTAAAGCTGAGCAGCAAAGTAAACAGTTAAATACATGCGAAGAGTTTGCCCAGTCCAGCTTGATCAACTTGTACCCACCACAAAGAAGACTAAGGAACAATTAGATGCTTGTATAGACCTACAAAGATACTGCAATAAATAAAGAAGTGATGTGGCATTTCTCTCCTCCTGCACTAAACAGCCTAAGGTGTGACTCACACTGCAATCAATACAATGCTGCACAGCAAGGCCCAGCCCTGGTCTGGCCTTACTGAGCCATGTGCTCTCCCTCTAATTCATCTTTCAAAGATCTTACAGACAGATCCATGGAGAAGAGGAGAGATTAAGACAAATCAGGCGGTTAATAAGGAACCACAATTTTGTGGATGTATTACATAGGACAACAAACATCACAAACTGTACTTTTGCCTTTGTGTTACATTTCATCTTAAGTTGGTATATTTGATGTTTATGGCATGAAGGTAAGAACAGAGCCGCGTTCTTTAAGAAGCTCCCCAGAAAAAGATTTGACGCCTTGTACTGGCCAAACAAAATGCAGGACAGAACAACAGAATAAATGGAACAGGAAAACATTGACATAGCTTTGTTTGAGGTCGCACAGCAGATGAAACTGTGTATTTGCTCCAGTTGAAAGTTTTCAATTTAAGGCAGAAAGTTACACAAACACAGCTGAACTTTTATAAATGAAGTGCCATCACTACAACACACAGACTGATCAAATGTGCTCTGTCACACCTGAGGAGCAACACAGGAGCAAACTGGTAACAAGCTTTTTAACTGGGAACATCCTAGTGTTAGCTAGCCACATAGGCCTAGTTAGATTCCTGCTAGTATATCAGCTAACCTGGTCATTTTTTGTACCCTTGTTTGCAGTGTTATTACCCACTGAGATCCACTGTGTAACCTGTTGTACTCTGACAGAGCAGGTTAATTTAAAATTGGATAGTACAAAAAAGCTAATACTAGCATTTTGTAGCTTTTTGTTCTCTCTAAAGGTCAGTGTTGTCACCGTCAGTATGGTTGATCAACAATGCAACTTCCTCTGTCAAATTCACCAAAGGATCAACTTTGCTACTACAAGTGAAATTCACACAAATCAGAAAAAAACTACACATAACATATCCATACACCTTTAAAAGTTAAAAGAGCAAAAATGTCCTTAAAACATAAAACATAAATCATATTACCTGAAATGAGCTTACTGTCTTACACAGTCCAACATTTATATTTAAACATTTTAGCCAAGAATCTATATGAATGAACAGATACTAAAACAAAACAGTGCTCCTTTGTTGCCAGTTTGCAGAGTTCATTTTAGATGTATTTTAAAATGGCAGCATCTTAACCCTGAAAAATGCTCTAAACTTGTGAGTAGAGGTCGACCGATATGGGATTTTCAATGGCTGATGCTGATGCTGATATTGAGAAATCAATCTGGCCGATAGGCCGATATGATACATGTAATTACAGTAAATGAGGAAAAGCAGGAAATTGGTGGGACCAAATGAACATTTATTATGCATAAATAATTTAAAAATTCAAACCTAAATAAAAAATAAAACAACTGAGGTAGCATTTAGTGCAGCCTTTCTTTTTCCTTTGCTGAAATATCTACTACAATAACAAAACAAAACAATGGAATAAGTAGGAGATGCTTCATCACCGCAGCTAACAGCAGAGACGTTACTGGTATGTGAGCTGATTTGTATTGAAATGTCTTATATAAACCACTGTTAGATCCATTTGTTTAACTAATTATATAGTTTATAACATTTACTGAACTTGTGTTATCATTATGTATATGATATGTCGAGTAAACTAAAATAGGTTTAATCCTGTGACTGGCATTATGTAAAGTAGCCATGTGTTCAGATTGTGATATGTAAATTACCCATG
The DNA here is from genome assembly GCA_900302695.1 of Helostoma temminkii. Classification (NCBI taxonomy): domain Eukaryota; kingdom Metazoa; phylum Chordata; class Actinopteri; order Anabantiformes; family Helostomatidae; genus Helostoma; species Helostoma temminkii. Next base: position 1,956 of record OMLM01000448.1, read on the forward strand.
TGGAGTTTGCAGTCCGTGTATCGGCCACATGGAAGGACTTATCAGCTGATGCAGATATTAACAAAATTCCAAATATCGGCCTCTACTTGTGAGGATATTTTAGCTGGTCTTCACAACTTTAAGGAGAGTTTTTGGGTCCAAAATGTCCTAGCAGAAATAGTATTTGAATAAAAGTTGTACACACAAGGAAGTCAAGATATTCGTGTCCACACACATACAGTTAAATACCAGGTAATTATACTATTTATTGGGTAGTTCTGCTGAATGTATTTGGAGCTATAATATAGCTAAAGCTTCTCCCTTACTTGATTCCTGCTCTGTCAGCATTAAGCTAAATAAACAATCCTTCCATTCAGTAACATACTGAATTTAATTTAGCAAAGATGCTCTGCTGTATGTTCATTTCAGGCTGTTAAAGTACCTTTAACAAACTTCATGGCTGTAGGATTTTTTTTGTTTCTTCTGAGGCTGTATGACATGGCAACGTCTCTATGGCTGCTAGTGCCACATAAATGTTTTTATGCAGCACCTTTAGGTTCACTACTTTTGTGGCCACATGGATTTTGTATCTTTCACTTAAAAGTAAATGCCCAGATGCCATATATCTAGACAGACAGACAGACAGACAGACAGACAGACAGACAGACAGACAGACAGATAGATAGATAGATAGATAGATAGATAGATAGATAGATAGATAGATCCCTAGGGGGGGAAATTCTGGAGTTGCAGCAGCTATTACACAAAAAAACATTAGAACATTCAGCAACAAAAAAATCTACACACTGACAATACACAAATTGTCAGTGTGTAGATCTAAAACCTGACTTCAACTCTGTGTACACAAAATGAAAGAAACATGCTTATGCAATACAGTGTCTCTCTTTGGGAACCCCAGTCATTCATGAAATAGGTTGTACTATAATAGGTTTACTGCATCTTTTTGTGAAACATTCAGCAGACATATCAAACTCATTATTGTTCAAAGTCTTGAAATTGATCAGTGATTTATGCCCAGTTGAAAAAAAAACTCAGCATGCAACAAAAGACGTATGTTTATAAATGATTCGCATCCATCGACTACCCTTATCTTCATGCTTATCTTTATGCAATATTCATGATGTACTGGTAGAGGACACTACCAGTACATCATGAATATTGCACTGCTTTATATTGGATCTAAATTGTGTCCTGCAGAACTGTTCAATATCAATAGAACATCTTGAGACATCAGGGTTGGTGTTTTCAACAGCATGCACCACATATGCAGAAATTCCAACTGGAGATGGAAACTGACCATAGGAGTTGGTGAATGTTTACAAATATATGAAGGATTGTATTAAAAAAACAAAACTAAGCATTTACACATGCATCACTCATGGAATGCCACAGGTTAGAAAACATGTAAGCTGTGCACATAAGGCATACATGTTTTTTGGTTGGGACACATCACTTACTTTGCAGAACTATGCTTCGATATACATATAAATGCAGTACTGTTGCATTACTCAAACAGATGATTAACCTTCTGAGCCCTAAGCATATTTTTAGGCCTTTGCTTGACAAGAAACTGAACCTGGGACCCTTGGCGCCTCAAAGGGGCAGGCTGTCAACAAATTATTATTATTATTATTATTATTATCATATATATATTATTATTATTATTATTTTTATTAAGTAGGAAGTACACCTAGTGAATGCTGATGCTTGCAAAAATACAACATAAACTTGCTACTTCCATCTTTAACCTGCAGCATTTTGAATAAGGTGGTATTGCTGTGCTATGTGTAACAATATAATTCAAACTGTAAAAAAATAAATGAGGAGAGAATGTGTGACCAAAACACTTTTGTTACATGATGTTTCAGTACCGTCCAGTCCCTAAAGTGCTCCCTTTAACCCATCCCCAGGCACAAAAGTGGTCGTCATCTCTCTGTAACTGGAAATTTTTCCTGTCAGCATCACTTTCACAACTGGTCCCAGAGCCCCACCTGGAACTTTCTTAAATCAAGACCTCTTGGACTGTTCCGAATAAACATCACTGGTGACTCGCTTTGCTCTTCAAAAAAGATCAAACAGCTGCTCTTACTCACACCTGTTCTCCCAGGGTGACACTGACGCACATACTGCTCTGTGCAATAGCTATTGAAAAGACATCTCATTCATTCAGCAGCTCAAATCTGAAACCATCCGACTAAAAAAAAAACCAAAACAATCAGTAAAGACAAACAATGTAATCCTAGCATTATGCACGAGTGTCGTGTGTGAGCATATGTGAGTGTTTGCATTGGTGTCAGGTGTGTGTGCACATTTTTGAGTAGAAAAATGTGGGAAAGGAGGGATAAATAAAGAAAAAGAGCACTGTGGAAGGGGAGAGAGATGGGTTACTGTATGTGAGATACTGTTTTTTTAAAAGGCATTAGCCACAATCTGTTCGAGCCATCGCCACCTGTGTTTCATCTTTATCTCTCACAGGAAAATGTGGAAGAAAGATACCCAAAACTGATGTAGGAGAAGGGAGATCACAGTCCATGCAATTTTCGGAGACAAATACATTCCAGTGGGAGACAGCTTTAATAACTCCACTCGTGTTTTATTTTCCCTGACAACCACCAGAATGCTGCGGGGAATTAATCAGGATTGTGTGTAGCTACCTGCCACCACGCTGGCCAGCTGCTGTGTCCGGGTGATGGGGTTGACACGACGTGCCTCCACAATGGCTGAAGCTATTTTCCTGGCGTGTCTTTCTTCCCCATATGCAGTGAGGATGGATGCAAGAGCCTGTTGATCTAAGGTATTCACAACGTCAGCAGCGCAGGGCATGTCGGGGTACCTACGCACAAAGAGAAGCCCAATTAAGCTGCTTGACGTCATGTCCTTGCTGACACTGGTGAATCCTTACAACTGTGAGATGCAGCTGAAAACCTTTATGGCTGACAGAATAGAACAGAATGATTTCAAGTGAAAGAAAAAAGAAAATGCAGATTGTACAATAGCTGTAATGGGTTGTCTTTGCTGATGTCTTTGTATGTTATGCTGACACTGTGAAGTAATTCATGTACACACACACATATATATATATATATATATCTATATATATAGATATATATATGTGTGTGTATATATAGATAGATAGATAGATATACACATATACATACATATACATATTACTATATTATAGTATATTACATTACTTAAAGTACAAATGTAAACGTACCCCACTAAGAAAGCATATTTTAAACAATGCAGAATTTTATGCTTTTGATAACATAAATGTAAAGGTGTGGTCCAAGATTCATTGACAAATTCTGCTAAAAATGTGCTTTGATTCACTGTGATTAAAAAACAGCAGTCGGTAAAGATTTTACTTACTAATTATTAATCAAACACAGGTCCTTCAGTCTTTCAGACCCACATTATGTTACAAATCTCTTACCGGTCCCCATCCATTCTCATATCCAAGGGCCCATCCTTGCTGAGAGAGAAGCCTCTTTCTGCCTGATCCATCTGCATGGAGGAACAGCCAACGTCCAGCAGGACAGCATCAATGTTGCCTGAGTTAATGTTGATGTTAGACAGCAGGGCCTCAAGCTCGCTGAATCGGCCAAGCAATGGTTTCACACGACCACTGGAGAAGGATTAGAGAAAGGAATAGTACAATGGGTCTTTGTATTGATATCATAGCTGTTTTCTTATACTTATAGAACTAAAAAAGAAATGTTTTCTCATTTTGCTGTCATTTAATGTTTTCAAAAGTAGAATAAAATTTTCATAATCACCCAGCCCAATGGCATTCCCTCAGGAGGTAATTAAAACAAGGTATAAAATTATGATAATAGATAAGGAAAGGAACTTCAGTTCACTCCAACTCTTGGATCAGACTTTATTGCACACAACACATTTACAGTCATTCGTTTAATGAGTGAAGAGTAGTGGGCTGAGTATACTTCCCTGAGGTATGCCCAAAAGAAGAAGAAGACTGGATGGCAACTTTTTTTACTTTTTTAAATAAATGCTACTCTTTTATTTACTCTGCATGCTGCCTGTCCATCTCTCACAGATGATTATCATGCTACTCAGAAACAAATTTTTTATGTCCAAGAAGTTAAAGAGGTTTAGGAAAAAAATGCCACACCATGGCTATCTAACCAATGAAAAGAAATACATACCAATAATCTGGCGATTATTTCACTGATAATAAAATAAAACTTGTATGGGATATAATTCATTGTTAGTTTAACTTCTACCATTTTATGCAATTTACAGTGGAACTTTCTTTTTTGTTATTTTGTTGTAACTTTGTTGAATCCTGGAAGTTGCCTGGTATACACAGTTCAATAGCTAATGAAAAATATATATTTGGGAAGTCAAAGTAATTTTAAGCAGGCATTTTATGTTGAGACCATGTGAGAAATACAATTTAGAGGAAGCAGACAATTAGCTTTCCAGTGAAATTAAAAAAAGACACCAGAAACTGGAAGCCTCTTTTAGCTAGCCAGAGAAAGACCCTGTGTACTCACTTGCTCATGAGTGGTGAGACCCTCCAGACACATTCATACATTTTTCATGTGACCTTTTAACATTGTGTGAACAAAGATGATGACAGAGGAAAGCAACAGGAGTTAGCATCTGTACATTATGGGCCAAAGGTCTTCTGCTGCATTCTCCACTAACCCGGTTTCCAGATATGAAAATAATTTTTTGTTATTAAATTAAAAAATCATTTCTAAATGACAACAACCAATATCGGCACATTATGGACTGAAGTTGACTACCTCCTCTTATCCAGCACTCAGTATAATGTTTATTTAATATGAGGTTAACATGCACTGTTTCTCACTCACTATGGGCCCTACCAAAAGCGATCTTCTTCCCTAGTCATCATTAGCTCTAGTGAGAGATAGGGTCAGAGAGTGATGACAGAACTTCAGGAATATTAAAACATTTTCTGTCTTAGAAAATCGTACATCTGCCTTCATGGCTCAAAACTACCACTGCTATTGTTATCTACTGTCACTCGTTTTATTTATATCACTCACTGAATAGTAAGTAATTTCACATTAAAATTTTTTTAATATATATATTCATATTAATATAAATATATCAGTGGCTCTAACAGTTTGAACAAGCAACACTGGATTTATTTTAACCCTTGCTGAACACTGGCTGCTATGGTGATGCAGTGGTCTTTCTGCAAAAATGAACTATGTCTCTGTTCTTGCATATGCACTGCACTTTCATACCAATAATTAAAACTGATGTCTCACCCATCTTTGAAGCAACTACCAACCTGTGCACATGGATTGAGTCACTGCAGTCAACACATGAACCTCCATCTGGATGAGAAGGCTTGTTGGATTAATGTATGCCAATCATGACAGAACAATAGCCACTAACCACTGCTCACACAAAGTACCCCTAATTCTCTCTTGTCTTTAAAAGGGCACATTTTTAAGGAGCACTGGTGCACCTACATATACATTTTTAACCAGAGGGGTGTGTAAAAGAAAGCATTTGTCTGCCATTAGCTTCCAATTCGCTATTGCTTATCTGTAGTTTTACTAAAATGTCATGTGGCAAAAATGTTTATATGGCATATAAACTAAATTTGGCAAAATGAATGAATGAATGAACCAAACGGTTACTCTAAATATTGTAAAAACTCTAAATATTGCTACAAGTACGAGTGCTCATTTTAAACGAATACAGAAGCAATCCACAGCAAAAACCTTGCTGCAGCCACATGTTAAACAAAGTCGGAAACTGGAGTTCTTCTGCCCTGAGAGATCTAACAACTTTGATAGATTTAGATTTGCACAGGAGATCGGCTATGCTGAGCAGAGCTAGGATATAGTCTAACAGGAGCAAAGGTATATGTTCTCCAGTTTGTTTTGGTGCTCAGAAATCCACCTGAAATTTGTTATAGGGCCTTTAAATTACAAAAATTGCATGCAATAGTTTAGAAAATATATATCAGTCCATAATAGTGTGTCAAAACAGGACCGTGTCCATACTATTAAGTGGCATCAGTATCGAAATAAGCACTGACAAAACAGAGATATCACAACCATTCCTTCCCCAGATATTTTATTGGGTCTGAAACTTTGCCTTTTATGTACATAACGATGACTTCACCTTTCTCACCATTAACAAGGGGCATTCAAGTAAAGAACACAAATTGGCACATCCTCTTTCAAAACCCACTGAAGACCAAATGGCAAGGGAGCATCTCACCCACGCTGCCAGGGCCTTCCTTTGCTTTGCTGTTGTTATTCACTATCCTGCACAGTGATTAACTTGCTGAAAAATCTATAGTAAAGTCTTTGTTGTTCTCTCCCATGACCTGCACAATTCCTTTTGTTTACTGCCCCCTCAATAATGGTCTTTGAATTTCTTTTTTTTATTAAAAAAATATTCAATGTTTAAGTCTTTTTGGAGTTTACAGACCTTGTATCTCAGTGTTTTTATTTCAATTCTAGTTGAAGTGCTCCGACTCAAACAGCTGGAGGTCAAGCTGTGATGTGCTGGTGATGATTTTGTTGTTTGCTTTTAAACAGAACCCTGCTCCCTCCCACTGCTAACAACATTTAGTATGAGGCAAAACTCTAGATGTAAATCAACAACTGTCATACCATTGTTACTAGGTTGAAGGCCTATTTAAATGTCATAAGCTGCATACTCTCATGTGATTGTATTAGTATTTTCACACTCATCAATGCTAATTAATTTAACTACCAGTTATGTGTCATACTGCATTGCAGGAATAACAAACGCTTTTTTTAAAAACTTTTCCAATCGAGAACCTGTTTCAAGTTTAAAATCGATTATGAATTTAACTGTGACACATGAACCAGATTTACACTTTAAAATCTAGCTTATGTAGCATATGCAAACATAAAAATCTACTTCAGTCTGAGTTATGACAAGTATATTACATGACATTTTTAGGCCTAGCAAAGTAGATGCTTAAAATGAGTTGTGCCGTTTTGGAGTCTGTAAGTGATGGACAAACATAAAATGGGATACAGTATAGCCATAGATAGCATATAGATATGCTATGGAAATGTCAGTGTTATTATTATTTGAAATGAGTAGCCACTGCTGCCACTTATCAGACTATACATTTTACAATACATAGCACTGTTAGTAAAACAATAAGAACTGTCTCATCTGGTGGTGAGTCCCTGTGCCCACACAGGGACAGGAGAGAGGGAACAGAGCTCCACTGGCTGGTGGGCAGTGCCGACTAGTGAATCTATGAGCCTGCCTGTCAATGTTTCAGAAGTTAGGGCTTTATAAAACAATAGCCAAATTCCTAATTTTATTAGACTTAAGGAGCAGAAAGAATGTGAGCTGGTCTACTGAGGGTACTTTCTCTGTAGACGAGACACATTCTTGTGGCACTGTCATCATCAGTTGGCATACTAAGAGGCAAAAGTGGGTTGAGAGAAGTGAGTTGGGCAACAGTTCAGTTTTAAGCAGAGCAGGATCTTGTGGTGTTATCTGAAGGTAGCTATGGGCGGAGTTTATTTGAAGTATTTCTACTCATACCCATCATAAGGCAGTGTTCACGCTAGTCAAGTTAATGTGAATTAATGGTAAACGTTAAAACAGACTGCAATGCAATGCATAGGAGATCTGTGCCTCATTTTTTTGGTTTGTATAAATCCTTTTATATCATATCATATATAAGTCTATAATTTATTTTCAGTTTCAGCTAGCTACAGTACAATAAAGCTCTATCATGCTAATAAAAGGCTTTAAATCAACTGCATTTAAATTATAAACAAACAACTTCTCCATTTTAATTATTGGAAATCAAAATTCTGAACTCTGTATCCACCCACACACAGGTGCTACGTTTCACTACACACTTTGACTTCTTGTACAAGATGTTTTTTAAGCTACTAAAGGATTTAAAAATATGCAAAACAGTTACATAACATTTCTAAATTATTAACTTCTTTATGTGGCTTAGACACAGAGTTGGAGATATAAATGCCTTACATAAGGTCTTATATTATTAAAGAAGACAAGTTTCAGTGGTGTATGTGCTCAGGTCCAAGTGTGGGCTCATAATTACTTAAGAGATCTGGGCTATTTATAGTGCTAGAACCCCACTACGTTGACATCATACAATTTTTATTTTTTGTCATTCTGGCATCTTGACCTATGGACCTAAATGTGACTTTCCCTAAACGTACATAGTTCAAAACTTTGCAAAATGGATCACACAATACGTAAAATGCCACGGAATACGTAAAAGGACACTCAGTGCCAGTGGTGCTAACAGAAGTGTACTAGAAGTCCTTAATGGTTTACAAATTATGCCTTCATGTCCTCTTTAGGTGAAGTTCCCACCTTCTAGGGAAAGATATGAGCTTAACTAAATATATTTAGAAAAGCTAGAGGGGGAGAGTAAGTCTGACTTGACAACTAACTCTGGCTTTCCACAAGATTTGTATACCGGCATTACAGATGAATCCAAATTAATTTGGTTATCATCTGACTTCTTCTCTAGTAACACCATCATTTGTGGTTTTGTGTTTCTAAGATACTGGATTTGTTGCCATGGTACAGGCATTTATGTTAGTCTCAGGATGAGTTATAGTAACTTAGGCAACACCTGAACTTCAAATATAGTACCACCACCTGGTCAACAAAAGAAATTTTAAAGCTTCTGAAGTATGTTTAGATTGGAGACAGAGCATTTAGCTATAAAGCTCAGCTCTTGTAGAACCATCTCCCAGTTCAGGCAGACACCCTCTCTACTTTTAAGACTAGGATTATAAATTTCTGTTTTGATAAAGCTTAGAGCTGGCTTAGGTGACTCTGAAACATCTCTTAGTTATGCTGCTAGAGTTATAGACTCCTGGGTGACTTCCCTTAATACATGCTGTCCGGTAGTGAAACTCCCAGGTTTCAGTCTAGCTAAAACACAAGTTTTATACAACCTTGACGAGTACTTGCTATCCATTCTGAGCTCCTACAGATAGAGCATCCCACATACACTATATTGCCAGAAGTATTTGCACATCTGCCCTGACTCGCATATGAACTTAAGTGACATCCCATTCCCAATCCATAGGGTTCGATATGACATCGGTTCACCCATTGCAGCTATAACAGCTTCAACTCTTCTGGGAAGGCTGTCCACAAGGTTTAGGAGTGTGTTTATGGGAATTTTTGACCATTCTTCCAGAAGCGCATTTGTGAGGTCACACACTGATGTTGGGACGAGAAGGCCTGGCTCTCAGTCTCCGCTCTAATTCATCCCAAAGGTGTTCTATTGGGTTGAGGTCAGGACTCTGTGCAGGCCAGTTAAGTTCATTCACACCAGACTCTGTCATCCATGTCTTTATGGACCTTGTTTTGTGCACTGGTGCACAGTCATGTTGGAAGAGGAAGGGGCCAGCTCCGAACATGTCTTGGTATGCTGAAGCATTCAGAGTTCCTTTCACTGGAACTGGCCAAGCCCAGTTCCTGGAGGAAGAATCCCACACCATAATCCCCTCCACCAAACTTTACACTTAGCACAGTGCAGTAAGACAAGTACCGTTCACCTGGCAACCGCCAAACCCAGACTCGTCCATCAGATTGCCAGATGGAGAAGCGAAGAGGTGATTCGAAGATTCGTCACTTCAGAGTCCAGTGGCGGCGTGCTTTACATGCATCCGCACTTTGCATTGCATTTGGTGATGTATGGCTTGAATGCAGCTGCTCGGCCATGGAAACCCATTCCATGAAGCTGTCTGCGCACTGTTCTTTAGCTAATCTGAAGGCCACATGAAGTTTGGAGGTCTGTAGCGATTGACTCTTGAGTTGGTGACCTCTTCACACTTTTGGCAATATAGTGTATCTTACTATCTTACATGAGCACTCTTACTCGTGAGTTTGCGAACTATGTTCAAATAGTGTTTAGTAAGGGAAACACTGGTGTAACTCACCTATAGGTGATCTATGTATCTTTTCATGACAGTCAGGAGAAGGGATGTAATCCATTAAAGCAGACATAATGATAGGTGTGTTAAGCCTCCCCACTGACCAAGTTGATCCAGTTTGCACTTGATTTAATATTCCAGTTGAGCTGATAATCTTTACACACACCACACTCAACCTGTTTGTTAGGCCTGATTAGTGTTTTCATGAGTAATACTGAATACTGAAAGAAAACCCACAGGGCCTCTTAAAGAACTGGTCCAATAAGAAGTCCATTCATATCAACACACCAGCCAACAACATGCAATCCATCAAAACAAGTAGCCTTCAACAGGCAGAGCTCTTGGGTTCATTGCCTCTACTTCTATTGTTTATTACCAATAGTGGAGTGACCCGGCTTTCAAACGTTCTTGTGGAAAAATAAATTGTCCAGCCCAAAAAAAAAAACAACCCAGCTGCCACAGCCTCCCTACTGCCAAACAGTGGAATCAAAAACAAATTGCTTATAAGCTTTGAAGGACTGTTAGAAGAAACAGCCACTGGGTGCATTTGACTGAATGCACCCAGTGCCTGTTTTTTCTCCTAACTTATCTCCTCTACTGTACTGCAATCAGCAGAAGGGGAGAGGGAGAAGTAGGGAACCAAATGATGGTCCATTATTTGATTTTGTATTTGATTTTATTGCATCAGTGTTTAAGTTAAAATTTATAAGAAATATTTTAACTGCTACTGTGTAAAGGGAATACTGCCATTTAAAATTACCATATTTGTTAAGACAGTTTGCAAGCCAAATGTTATTACTTTATCTTTGTTATTACTTTATCTTTATCTTACTATCTTTTGTTCTTATATCAGTAACTACTTCTACATAATGTGATTAATCGCACTTAAAAATTGTAATCGTTGGGCAGCACTACTTATTATATATTTAATTATATTTCATATACAGTTTAGAATTTGCATGATCTAAACTGCATCTTATCTGATCATGACACAATGTAGTCACCATTCACTGATTATTCCCTCCGACTACTAGAACACCCTGGATGCCTACCCATGCGGTTCTGACCACACTCCAAGCCCCATGGCCAGCCGAATCGCAGTGGAAGCAGAGACCATACTGGACAGCCCGTCAGCTCGTCTCACTGCAGTCGCCGTCAGTGTAAGGGGAGGACATACCATTGCTTTTCTGGGAGACTCAAGAGGCGACCTGCACAAGGTAACATGGTGTCAAAAATTTTAAGGCATGTACAGACAGGTTGTCAGCTTGCATTCTGATGAGTTTCTTATCAGCACATACACAAATAAACACTAGCATGACATATTTTGTTTGCAGTATGTGCTAACTGTAAAAGTTATGCAGAAATCGTGCTGTTATTGTTTGAACTTTGAAGAAACAGTCTGGGATACTTGACTTGGCAAGTTGTGTAATTATTTTCACTTTAGACCCATTTTAGGCAACATGTATTGAGTATTTCTCATTCAGTTGTAATAACTGTGATACCTCTGTCTGCAAACCTAGCAGTCTTGGCAGCCAGTGGAAGTCTAAAATATTCTCAGTGTGGAGAGAAAGATATAGATGAATTCAACACTCCAGAAATAATTGAGGCCTGATTCCAAGTACTTGAGGTGTAATGATTCTGGGGGCATTCTGAAACTGAGACCAAAACTGTGGCACACACGTCCATAGTCTTGTGTCATGGTTTTGTCTTCCAGAACGCAACACAACCCCACCCAACCCACTGCTGTCCGATGGAGATGTCTCACCTCTCTCACAGTGCTTATTAATACTCTCTGACTCCCTCTAATTTAATAAAATATCCCAGAAATCTGATATATCTTTCTGTTAGGGGCCGATCACTTGCCTTAACAATGTGTCCAGAGATGCCTTAGCCGTCTATCAGCTGCTGTTCCTGTGCACTGGTTCAGGGACATTACAGAGTGTAGGTCATGTGTGTTTTAAGGTGTTCAGAGTGTAGATAATCTGTATTTTGTTGTGTTCGGTGAAAGTTCAGAGTGTAGGTCACCCTTTTTGGGAGGAATTTCAAGGGCCGGGATGTGTCTGAACGAACTGTGGTTTTGGAGAATAATCACACCACATGATCCAGTTTTATTGTTGAAACAATGTACAATTGTGTGTCGACTGCAATACTGTATGCTTAACTAACTCAGTACTTTGGCCCTTTGGCCCATTACTAAGAAGACAATTTTTTTAATTATTTAAAAGAAGAATTTTTACATTTTTTACAGCTGTATGTCATTAAGTTGTACTTCTTCCATGTTTGCCACTATCACGGGGCTGCTTAGTTAATAATGCTAGCCGTATTAACTGTATAGCAGGTGAACAATGCCTGCTGAAACTCAAGGCAGTGTTTTGTATAAAGGCCTTTACATAATCAGTGCAAGCAGGACACATGGTGCTTGTTAGAATAGTGTATTGAATATATTTATTTTAATTAATGGTATTAAACACTGGACTAAAAAGCTTTATCAGTCTGAATGTCAGTGGGGCAGTGGGGTTGCTGATATCACTATTTTACAGATTGTGAGCTGGCCTTCACACAGTCGGCTCTTTGTGTCTTTCTTTCCCATTGGTGGCCTGGGGTTGAGGCCGCCTTGCACAAGCAGAAATAGTACAATTACAGCCATTAACATATTTTTACACAGTTACATCAGATAAAGACAACTAAACTCTGAGCAGCCCATCACTGTGTCAGCTAACTGCGCTCCATGCTTCAGTCATGCTCGGTCATCACTGATTGGCAGACACTTGCATTACCTAACAGAGAGTCTCATTCACAATTCTGTACAGTTGTTGGTCATAACAGTGTCAGTGTCAAGTCACTGTAATTAATGGACACTTTGTCACTCTGTCCTCCTGACTGCAGCCACCCACAATGAACATTTAAATTCACATTCTTAACACTGTTCACCTCGGGCACTCTGGGCACTCTGTGTAAAAGGGGATTATCCTCTGATATGCTTTTCTGTCACTTTCCCCAGTCTCTCAGTTTTTATGAAGCACAACTGTGGGATAGTCACACAAGGATGTATCGTAGTGTCTGAAAAGACCACACTGATGCAAAAATACAAAGTAACATCATGTAAAATTATTATCTGAACAAACAGGGTTCTAGTATGGGACTGGGACTGGAAAAAGGTTTGGATAAGTGAGCAGCACATAAAACATTTATTCATAAATGATTAATGAATAAGTTATTAAGGTTATTTAATTCTCTGCATTATGTGTAATTATTGATACTTGGATGAACTGTCTTTGCTGTAGTCATGACACAAGACAGAATCTCTGTTTTCCTCTATTGCGGGTTGGTGTCTGTGTATGTGCAGTTTGTTTGGCTGCAGGGATTTGTTCACATTCAGCCACAAAAGCAAAAGTGAGGTTGACCTCAGATGTCAGGTGATTAGGCCTGGCACAGGAGGCATGTTATGTATTTTAATAGAGGAGGTCCTTCCCCAAGTGTTTACACTGATGTTAAGAATAGCACTTAGAAACCTAGCCCCAGCATGTGTCCCTCACGGATTACATATACAGTGCTGACTCCTTAATACTCCTTAAAGCACTACATGGTGACAATTTCTACATGCTTAAGGCTTGTTTCACTCACTCACTTCTATTTTAAAGGTATTCCCCAAATCTTCAGATTCCAAAACAATCCATTTCAGTCTTGCAAAAGTGTAAATTTGATACGTTTCTCTGCTATGAAGATTTTTTCTCACTTTGATTGAATGTCAAGTGAAGATCTTTAGCGTCTTTTGATCCAAATATTGATCAGATGATAATCCTGGCTGCAGAAAATATAGATAACTATAAAGAGAAATGTAAATGTTTCCTTTGTTTTGAATGATGATTTTTGTGGAGAAGAAATCATCACACTCGCAGACAAACTAAAATACATTGTTTGAATCCAGATGCCTAGAGGAATCTGAAGATTCAGGTGCTACCATCAGGATTTGAGTGAGTGTTGTAAAACTCCTCTCCTTGTGCTGCTTTCAGGGGTATCCTGATCTTAACACTGCGATTATTATGAATGTTACTCTGCAGTGTGGCTCCTTACAAATTTTTTTTTTTGCCACTTTATTATTGTTATGTTATGAATCCATGTTTATTTTCAGCTTCACAAATGGTACATTATTGTAACATTAACATATTTCCTCAGGTGTTCCTGGGGCCAAACGGTGAGGTAGAGGAGTACTCTGTCATCTCCATTCAGCAGAATGCAGCCATCAGCTTGGACCTCATCCTGGACCAGAAAGAAGAACATCTCTTTATCATGACCCCTAACATGGTACATATACATACACAGAAATCCAGCATGCAGTAACTGTGCTCTTGTTGTCTCATAGTGCTTTCTTTGTGCACTGTAATAGTAAAGAGGAGTAATTTAGACTGTTGTTTCTGCCCCAGTTATCCCTCTTCCACTGAGGCAGTCTGCAGATGGGATTATTCTAATGATCATATTTTCATTTTGCATTGTTCTACTAAGGAATGTGGGCCACCTATTATTTTAAATCAGATTTCAGGAGCTTAGAGTGGATGGTTTGCACAACTGAACATGATTGTGTTGTCCTGTCTCCAGCTGCAAAAGAGACCAGTGGCTGAATGCCAGCAGCACACTGACTGCCAGTCCTGCCTGCTGGCCCACGACCCCTACTGTGGCTGGTGTGTCCTGGAGGGCAGGTGAGATAAACACCCGCAGTGTGTCCTAATCTGACTAAATGAGCAATTACATAAGTCAAATCAACAAATAGAAGAATTTTTGATGGTATATGATTGTCTTTTATGCTGAAAATACTGTATATGAACATTGTAGCAATGAACTGATTGTAGCAGTTAAGGTTTTCTTTCACTTTATTTTAGCGTTACATCAATCTTCTTTCCTTTCGCATTACAGCAAAATATTGCTGATGTTGCTATAACATAACTGTAGAACAAATGAGAATGTCAGCTGAAGGGGCTTTCAGACAAAATGTGCCCATGAACCCCACAGAAAGATCTGTCTGTAAAATCTGAGTAAGTAAGTATATCTGATCTGTAAATAGATAAACCATTAAGATTTTGAGCGTTTGAATTCATTGAGGTATATAACACAAGTGTAGAGACCTTAGCAAGATTTCCATTCAGGTAGGCAGAACAGGTGTTTTTTAACCTTAGAGCCTGTGTTTTAATAGAAACACATTTTTTGTGCGTGGTTATATTTATTATAGAAAACTTAACACAACTTATTGACTCAATGCAAATTTGGAAACTCACAGCTAGTGACTATATTAACTAATAAAATAAATATTTAGCTGGTATACCACACAAATCTGAAGCTGCCAAACACTGGAGCATATCAGACTGATACTGTGCTTTACAGGTAGTGAATTAAATGTTTGATTAGCAGAAAAATATTCTTTTAACTTCACTAAAACTTCACTCACTTTAAGTAAAAGATGCTGTAGGCAACATATTGATAATGATGATAAGTAAGTCACAGCACTGACTGAACAGTCTCTGTCTAAAGTTAGCTAATTTTGTAGCAGTAAAACCCGTTTATTAAACTAAATAAATGTAATTGTATTGCTGATTAATTAGAATTTTAGTTTTCACTTCTTATTTACATTTTAAAAAATAAAAACATAATGTATATGCAACATTTACTGTAGCTCAACATGTATCTGTGTATTATTGTTTTCATAAGAACTATACAATGCAAACTGTGTATCTGTTATATATAGTAAATGATCTGTTTATATTGATATTAAATGTTTGTTTCATGTACCACATTTAAAATATTTTTACAGACATAACAAAAAAGTTCAGTTCCAGCTTGTAGTGAAATATCAACGGACACTATTAATTTTTCACAATCCCACCAGACTCTGATGAAAGAAAACTACAACTCCATCCCATCTGCTTCTCTCCTCCCTGTCCTCTCTGCTCTGCCTCACCACCTGGCCTCTCATCTTCACTTGGATGTTTTCTTCCTCTTTGTCCTTGTTTACACCAAATTTCTTGGCTTTAAAACAATCCTCTTCTTATCTGTATTTTTTGTTTTGAATCTGTTTCCCAACCTGCATATTTGGCAGTTTTATACATTCATGCCTTAAATACTATATTTGGTAGTTCAGCTGTAGAGAAAGTCACATTACCTAACAATTTAGACAACCATGTTCACAATCCTCCAGTACCCTGATGTCAGTCAATGATTTATCTATTTACAGCATATACCAGTTGCCATTTTTATGGTTTAATCTGATAATAAATGTAATGTAGTGTCTGATTGCTTGGTATGATTTAACAGTACATCCTTGGTGTTTTTCCCTGCAGATGTGTGTTGCAGTCAGAATGTTCTCGTGGGAAACAGCCAGGTCAGTGGCTGTGGAGCTTCGTCATGGAGCAGCAGTGTTTGACTATCCAGGACCTCAACCCCTCAAACGTCAGCAGAATGGAGAGCAGAATGGTGTGTCTGCAGTGCGGTTAGATAAACTCATCTAGAACAGGACCTAATCAAAACAGACATTTTGAGGGAAAATGAGGATTTTGTTAACAACAGATATCAAGTTGAGATAAAATCATCCACCTCCATCACTTACAGCCTTTTCTTAAGGATAGCTTGCAGACAGTTATCTGCTGTGTTAGGTACACTGTGTCCACAATCATGTTCTGCCCATACATGTCCTTACATACCTAAACACGATAAAGCCCAAGTCCATGTATCACCATGCCATAAGTTATCCAACGGCCCCTTATAAACTGAGCTGGTTGATTTACTGCACACTGGCTGGGGGCTCTGTGTGTTAAACGTCAAGGAATGTAGAGGAGATAGTGATCAGAGCTATGTCCTGGTGTAGTGCTGAAGCACAGAATCATTCATCTTTGTGGAAAATTGTGCTTGTGTGTAGCAGGAGAGACAAAATATATACATACACATATATACATACAATACAAACACTGTGTTTTATAGAAGGAGAGGACAATTTAAGAGCAGAATTTTTTTGAATAAGTCTATAAAGAGCTGATATTTAATGCCAGATTTTACTTGCCAGCACAATAGCGTTAGTGCTAATAAAGCATGAGCTGTAAATAACTACCAGTGCAACAGCAGCATGAAGAGTTCAACAAAGACATGTTATGGATGGTATTTTATGCAGAAGCATCACATGAATAAGCAACCCTGGTGCATCTAACTTAAAAATAAACCCCCCTGAAATAAGTTTGATGAATATGATTAGTGTTTCTGTAGCAGAGGGATTAAAGAAATCTAGTTTTCACAGAGATTGAGCAGAACAGATTTGTGGTTTCAGAGACTGTCAGTATGACTGTCACCATCCTCTGTAACAGCACCTGTGTAGACTCATTAATGCTGGATTTTCTGACCTGTAACTCTAGCTGCAGCACCATGGAACCTTGCCCAATTATGCACTCTCAATTCAGTGTTTCTCTGGTGTCTACCAGTGTGTTGCTGCTGGATGTTGGTTGTACAGCAGCTATGTGTGATGTGATGTGTCAGCATCTGTTTTAATATTTAATATTTTTCCTCAGGTATCACTGTCAGTCCCAGGTCTTCCCATATTAGAAAAAGGAGAGTCATATTCCTGTTACTTCCAGGACAGCCACAGTCCTGCCACTGTCACTGGATCTGGGGTCACCTGCCATTCACCGGACAGTGGCAGAGTACCCATGGTTCCTCCAGGACAGGGTGAGTGTGCTTTAACTCAGGGACTTCTAGAACTAAGCTGATGAAGCCGAGGTTTAATTCCTATTTTGATTTTATGACTTGGGGATTTGGCAGCATCCTGTATTAAGATTAGTTTTATTGCATGTGTGTTTCTGTATACAAACACGTAATTTACATGAGTACAGTTCAGCTCCTCTGTCCATGAATCTAGGGTAACCCAATCCATTCAACACAGCAGGGGGTAATGTGTAAATATACAGCTGCCCATAAATCTAGTGATTCTAGTGATATGTGCGGTGCTTTGGTGGGAGCAGCCTGTTTGTTATGGTAAGTCAGTAGCAATGACAAGAGAAGATTAAGGGAGCTTGTAAATAAAAATTAAATTAAATTAAACTCCACAGAGGTCAAACTCACACAATCTTTCTTTGTCTTTCCCCATTTCTCTCTGTCTCTCACACATCTGCTCACACACACATAAACACACACTGGTTGGTTCCCATGCCTGCATTCCTGAAACTTGCAGCTTGTTCTCAGGGTGCAGAGCTCAGGCAGAATCAGTCTGGGGTCTGGGGGGGTTTAACTGAGATATGGACACCCAGGCTGTATTTAAAGTTCTAACAGTGGCTTATCTTTACTTAAAGAGAGTTTGTGCTAGTTCTAACTTAATAAAAGACGGAGCTTGAAGGCATGTTAGGGCAACTGCTGAAGAGCACATACTTACGTCACTAATGCTTATGTAACAAAGCTTCTGAAGTGAACTTATAAAAACATATCATACAACTTTTATTTGGGGTTGTCTGCAAGTGTGAAATATGTTCACACTGACACTGATCTGAATCTGCCAGCACTGTTACATGTAAACAATGTCAAAATAATACCTATAAATAAAATCCTGTTATCAATCTAAAAGTCCACAATGGCTTAAAATAACTGTGAAATAGAAGATGTTAGGAATCACTGCCATAAAAAATGGAGTAACTGGGGCAAGAAGGGCTTTGGTCAGAAATCCAACTGTCATTGTAATGGGTCTTTTCTACTATAGTTATAACTTACTGATACTTAACAACTGAAATGTTGAAATGTTCATGTGTATTGGATTTTGTTTTTGTTTTCTCTGTGCTCCACCCACTAACTGGTACATGATACATTTTAACACCCCTCGCCTGGGGTTGACGCCATGTTGTGACTGGCTAAATGTCAGCATTGTCGCATAGCAAGAACGGTGTGTAAACATACCCTCATACTCAAGGCTAAAAAGGAAGATAGACAGACAGCACTCTTGAGAACAGGAAGATGAGATCTCAGCTTGATTTAGTTTAAAGACTCCGAGAGCATGAGGAAAATTCATTTTATTTTTAAAAAAATCTGCACATATTGGTATGGTGAACACCAGACATAACGTCATCACCTGTCTAATATCATTCCACATACCATCACATTGTGGTTGTGATGGTAATTCAGTTTCTGAAAACTTGCTCACATTTTTGTTATGGGTAATTGACATTGTAAATTAAATATTATCAATTTAAAATAATAACACAGTCAGCAAAAAGTGAAGGACTGTGAATACTTTGAGACTGCTCTACATCTACAGTATGTGTTTGGATAGGATGATGCTGCTGGCTTGTTTGGCTCGTGAGTGTGTGCAGTGTGAATGTGCTGCAGATTCTAACTAAGAGTTGGAGTTTGATGAGCTTGTGTGTTTTCTTGTCAGTGTTTGCTTATGTGAGTAGAAGCAAAGTGTAGTTTTTTATAAACATAACCACAGGCTTTACCTCTGAATCCGTAGTATTTACAAAGTTGTGTACGTATTGTTGTAGGTCAACTGCATCTCACCACTGAGACTAACGTGAACAGCCATGTTCTACTGAATCTAGTTATGACAAGTCAAAGTTGAGTTTCTGATCCAGGTGTGTTTGGATTGACTAGATTGAGTAAAAGCTATGAAATCTTGATTTTTGTTTGTCTAGACCTGACATTCCAACCTTATGCCACTACAAATATACAAGGTTATGTTTGTTATATCCGTTACTAATAATAATATTGCAGTCAACAAGTTACCTGCTGAGATCTGAGAGGCAACGGACAAGAAACAGTCAGACAAAGCAACAGCTTACTATGTAGACTCTAGTCTGATTTACTGTATTACACTCAGTTTACCTGTACAGTGACTGACTATGATTATTTTAGTGAGCATTCTAAAATAATTTAAACAAAACAATTTTCTGAAAAAAGCTAAAAAGAAACCTGCATTATAATATCTCAGAAGTGACATTGTCAGGCACAACGGCGCAGGACAGCTTATGTTTATTTTTGTGTTGAGCACATGTTTAACAGGAGGAAGGCCCCAGAGTCTACTGTGCTTGTGTCTGCACTGAGGCCTGTGTGTTTTGGCTGGCTGGGCCAAATATTCAAATTAGAGCTAATTTCTCCTCATAATATCTCCTGTGTATATACTTCAATTCTTATTACTATGAGCAGTTGTTTCATATTTGATTGCACTCCAACGGGTAGCGCTTCGGTAATCCAGTTTTTCGGACACTTCAGAGACCAGAATCCATGCCAGTTATTGTCAGAGGCCGGCCCACTTGGCTGTGTTCAGAGATGACCCATAATCTGAACCTGTGTTGTTTTTAGCTTCTCTCACATTGCCTTTCTCTCTATTTTGTTTTCCTCAGACTTTATCACAGTCACCTTGTCTCTTCGTTTTGGCGACGTCACTGTCACAGCGAGGGAGTTCACCTTCTATGACTGCGTGGCTGTTAAGCAGCTGTCTGGCAGCATGCCGTAAGTTATCTCTGAAAATCAGCTCTGATGTCCCTGCATCCTCTTCATCCTCTTCACTAGCTCTGCTCAGCTGTCCTTACTGACCTCCAGTCTTGATTGGTTCATGATGTCTGTTTTTTTTAAATTTTTGTTTCTATTCAGCCAGAAGTTATTTGTGCCCATTTATCTCAGCTTATCTCAGCAATGTCTCTGTGAAAATTTCATTCTATGTTAAAATAATAAGAATCTCACTGTCTGAGTAGTCAGAAGTCCTGAATTGAGTTTAGAATTTTAATACAGGTTTCAAAGACATGTCATCAGAGCAAAGATGTGCTGCACAGACATAAAGAAGAAACCATTTCAGTTTAGATGTTAAAAACTACATGTGTAAGAAAATATCAAAAATATTCAATTTTTTATTTTACTATATTCTCAAAAATGCTGTATCAATTTATCAAAACAGTTTACTTGCAAAGATTTCTCGCAGACAGTGGTTCATTATGCTTTGTGTTTAAACTAAATATATGTTCTGATTGCATAAAAAACACACTTTTTAAAAATTACATTGACTCTTTTTACTTAGAATTAAGAACAAAAAGCACAAAGTGAGTGTTGCTAGGTCCCATGTATCACTTGTATATGTACAAACCTGTGTGCACTAGTTGCTCTTGTCTTAGATGCAGTAATTATTGATGAGTGACTTTTGGTTAAACAATTGTAATGTAGATAAAATCCAAAAATAACACTAGAGAGGAGCTTTCAGTGGCTTCAACATCTGTTACATGCCATCAAAGTTGTTTTTACCATTAGTGAATTAATCACAGCCTAGTGTTTGTTGGAGTCAGTGCTGCTCCGCAGTGCACAGATGTATTCTTTAAGGGTGTTTGTAAACCACTTTCTTCTTCTTTCTTAAGGTTACTCCAAATATATCATAATAGGTTATTAGTCAAGTCCACTGAATATACTATTTGTTAACAAAAGCAAATTATGTACGTTTAGTATAAAATAAAACATGCAACCCATATGTTTACCTCCAACATGATGATAAAATGAATTAAAATGTATAGATTTGTATTTATCCACCCTGGAGTTATATAAGACGGTATTTCTAGATTGGTGTTTTTGACTGTAGCTTAGCTACATTACGGTGCATGTAATCCATTTCAATTGATTTTCAACTGTATTTTATGTACCCACTCAACTAGTGTGTACAGTTGAGGGCAGATTTTACAGTGAACTAGGGCATCTGGTGATGAGGTCAACTCGGCTTCCAACAACAAAAAGTGAAGAGAAATGAAGAAAATCCAGGCTAACGATAATATACCAAGTTAGATGAAATTTAAACCTTCTGAACATCATCATGTTCCTGATCTCGTTCATGCTCGCTAACCTGCCTCTTTTTCTCTCTATCTGCCTGTTGTGTCCTCTTCTCTTTCTACTGCTCTAGTACAATTCAATTAGAGCTGTGACCTTTCATACCAGTGGGGCAGATTGGCAGCAATTGGATTAATGTGTGGTACAACCTGCAGTTGCTGCATCTTTCTCCAGACCATCCTTTTCTGTTGTCCTGTGTCTCACTGCTATATAATTAGCCTGTTCTATCAGACCTCCACACTTTTCTCCTCATAGTTCTTAACCCTGAATCATTGTACCTTCCACTTGCTACAAGTCTTGACCACACAGGCTTTTATTTTCTGTCCTGTTACTTCTCTCTGCAGTTGTCGTGGTTGTGTTTTGAGCAAATGGGGCTGTAACTGGTGCGTTCACCAACACTTCTGTACACACAAGCCCATCTGTGAGGAAGGGGTCATCATCTACAATCAACACGTGAGTTGCAGCACACCATCAAACAGCTGGTGACATTTTATAGCACTTCTGTTTTGCTTGACCCTAGCATTAAGCTCATGACCGCTGGTGTAGTTTTTACAGACAACCTGTGTTCCTTACTGGCCAGTTAACCTACATTATTTGTAACCAGACCATTGTTCCACATGTCATAAGCAACATACCATCAAGTTATGTTTTAACATCACATTCCACTTCAGGTATTGGTTATTCCCATGTCTTTGTCTCTTTTTTTTTTTCTCACCTTCTCCTTATGTCCCC
>OMLM01000449.1:3397-22680 GCA_900302695.1 Helostoma temminkii
AACAACAAGAAGTAACACCAATTCAACCTGCCAAGTGATTTGGTGTTACTTCTTGTTGTTGTTTTGTGACTCTGTTATTTTCTCTCTTTCTTTCCACTCACCCCAACTGGTTGAGGCAGATTGCCGCCCACCTTGAGCCTGGTTCTGCTGGAGGTATCTTCCATTAAAGGGAGTTTTTTCCTCTCCACTGTCACCTAGTGCTGCTCAAGGGGGATTTGTTGGGTTTTCTATATAATTCCATATATATTCAATTGTTAGATTGTAAAAACTCTTAAACAGGTGTGTGAATTGGAGTAAAATAAATAAACTGAATTAAGTTAAATTGAACTGAACAGTTATAATGATGTGCCGTAATGGGTTACTCAAACTAGTCAAACAAGACAATGTTGGATTTATAGTTCAGAAATGTCTTGTTTAGCTTGAGTTATCTAGAGTCAAAAAGACAGAAGCAGTGAATACACACCAACAACATGATAACACAACGGCATTCACTAAAATCCACCAGAAGACCTGAAACCCTCCACCTCCTCAGCTCCTGGTGGGTTTCAATGAAAATACACCTTATGTCATATATATAAGCCCAGATGCACTCATGTGCATGATGTCACTGATTATGTATTGATATCATGTGTGAGATGCAACTGTGTTATCAATTTATAAATTTACCTGAATACAACAAGAACAATAGATCTAGTGATGTGCACATTGCAAATGTATCCCCTGGTCACATGGTTATGCTGTCCCAGCTCTACAGCCACATGTGGGTGACATTAAATAAAACATGAAACATTAAACTGAGGTTATTTTATCTAGGTTATTATCATAACCTCTGGGCCTCCCTGCTTTATGTGTATGTGATCAAACTGTAGGCGTGCAGATCAACTGTTGTAATAGTTTGCATCACTCTGACCTGTTTTTAACACTGTTTCAGTCCTTCATACAGAATAAAACTGACTAGAAATTATTAAACTGAAAACACTCCAATATCTGATTGTTAGAATCTTGTTTCTGATGTCATCTTGTTTGATTTTTAACTCTTCATAGAGCCAGTTTCTAAATCTTACCTGAACAGAAAGACATGTTGATACAGTCTCTGCTTGTGTCATGTGTCCATATGAGAATGCTGTAAAACTGCATTCTTGGCACAGTGTTATGAAGAGTTGAAACTTCTTATGGTTCAAGAATGTCTGAAACGCAGTTGGCACAATCAATCTGTAGAGTTTTAAGTAATGAAGAAATCAATTGGAGCTACGTGTTATTCAGCACTATAATTACACCTGCAGAATTACATATCGGAAAAACCTTTTGATCTAATATGCAGCAACAGTTTTCAGTCCTCTTTTAACTGCAGGAGAAGCACCGTGGGTACCATCTAACCAAAATAACAGTTTTTCTAAACACACATCCAGGAGCCTGGAATTGTTTCACCTGAGATTCACTAATAGTGTTTAAGGTGTTGTGTTTACCATTTCCCTGTATGTACAGCCATGAATAAGATCATGTATTCAGACACATACACCTATGCTGCTACATCTCTGGATCTATCTGTGCTGTACGCCATGTCCTAATTAGGTAACCTGTGTCAGTTTAGTCTCTGCTCTTTGTGCAATAAGAAGTCAGGCTGGTTGGAGATGGACTGAAGCATGCCTGGTATCTGAATTAGCTCAGGTATTCAGCTCTACTGCAACATGACTAATAAAATATTATAAAAAATAATATATAAATAATATATTAAATTAATATATACAAATATTTCATACATATCCATCTGCTTTGATGAGACTAAACCAAATATATTTTTAGTATGTTATGAATCAATTCTTCTAGGAGGTTTCTGTTGAAATGAGGGCCCTGCAGGGCCCAAATCATCTCCTGCAGGCCTCCTTGATGTTAGTTTGATGGTAGAATTGTTCTAAGGGTTATTAAGGGTTGCATGGAGCCAGGAGCTGATTCTTGTTGTCACTGGGGGAGAGGTGGGTGGGCAAGAGGGTGCACCCTGGACAGGTCAGCAGTCTATCACTACAGACACAAACTAATTCACATTCTTACCTTTGTGTAATCTAGTCACCAGTTCTGCACCAGCCAGGCAGCCTGTCAGAACTGCTGCACCACCATGCCACCCCTGCACATCTGCACATACAGTATTTTGTCTGTATATAAAGCCCAAGAATGAAAGCAGTTCATTAGAAAACCTTTACTACTTCAACTATAGGGAAGATTCTGTGACTGACTGAGTCAAGTAGTTGTTTTCTTTAAAAGGTCTTATGTGATTTTTGCTGTGTTTGGGAACACTGCCGTGTTGTCATTGGAACAGGAAGAATGTTATTTTGTCTCTCAGTAGGTACATGAAGCCAAATCAAAGTCTACACCATAAACTGGTGCCAGACAACATGATGTTGACTATGCTTCTAGTTTGAATACCCTTTTTGTCAGTTTGAATTGGTTATTGTATAATGTCTTCTAAATTATACCTAGTTGATAAATTTCATTTCTATGAATTAGAATTTTAGGATTTTTGTACAACAAAAATAACTTGCTTCAAATACTCAATACAGTGACAAGAGAAAATACTTATAATTCCAAAGACAGAGCAGTCTTATCACCACATTCCTGAGCTAGAAGCAGGTAGAGCATTTTCAGTACATACACAGGTATGTGCATTCTTTGACTGTGAGGTAAAACATACTTGACATTGCTTATTGAGACCTAATCTAGAGTCAATACGGATAGGCTGGGATCAAGAGCACAGGTGCTTTATTTAAAACTATACATTCAGTTTGTTGAGAAATCATTGACATACACAGTATGTTTAAAAGCTTCACTCCCACACAGAGCAGTAAACACTGTGTGAAACATTCAAACAACATCAAAAGCTGGTGATTAAGTTTATGTCTGCCTGTGGAGAGCTGTCCAGTACATTGTCTTTAACAGGGGACATGGGTTGTCCTTTTTTACTGGGAGACATCTTCTGGGTATCTCTGAAAAACATATGACGTATGGTTTTAGCTAAAGACAATGCCAGTTTTTACACAGTTTTCCATTGCTCGGCTGATTATTCCAAGACACTATATACACACTATATATAAGTTGCTGATAGTGAAAAACAGTCATTTAGTGTCATAAGTAACACTTGACTCAGAGTAAACAGATAAGCTGATCACAATCTAAAAGTCAGAATGTAGTATGTTATGTAGTTAGTAAACCAAGTATAACAAACTAAGGTTTGACGATACCATCTGGCCATTTCAAGATGGTCTTCATGACCTTTCATCCAGAAAGTGAAAGGCATTTATGGATGTATGAAGGATGACACATCCAGCATATTTGAATTCATCATCAACTTATTATCTTACATGATATGTACTACGCAAAGTACTACTACTACTAGATCCTTGGATCATGTGAAGCAAGTGATGAGAATCTTATTTTAAAGGTTACGTGTATTTGTAAAATAAGTGGAGTTTTAATCTTTTACTTTTTGAAGCTGAAGTTCTTCCAAAGGCTGCTGATGGTGGCCTGGAAACCAGGGTTGTTCTCGTTATTGGGGGAGGAGACTTTTTTCCCATTACCCACAGACTTCTTTCTCAGTCCACTGGCTCTGGCTGGTCCAAATGTCGGCACCTTCCCTGCTTGACCTTGGTTGTTTGACTTCAGCTTGGCCAGACCTGTAACCTACACCAGAGAGGAAAAAAAAAACGTATGTTAAGAGACAAGATCAAAACACTAAGGAGAACATCTTAAACATTATTTTTTAAGTGAAATTTAACAATCTGTCAAGAGTAAGAGTGTGTTTAGTAGGGCTACATCCTCAGTCCATTCCTAAAGATCCATCGCTGTTGTACAAAAAAAGGCACAACCAACATCATGATTAAAGAGGAAGAGAACTAAATGCTGGATTAAGGGCAAACTAACAACATGTCACTGAATGCTGACAAACTAAAACAGATCACAGTTGACTCCAGAAGGAACCAGGCTGATCACATCCCTCTCTCTATCCATGGAATCACTGTGGAGTCCGTCAGGAGCACCGAGGTATTGGGAGTGCACATTATATACCTAACCTGGACCCTAAACACAGGTCAAAAAGCTCTACAGTGGTGAGGACAACAAGAAGACTACCTAAGACTTTATATTTCTAAAAAGAAATGTTTGAGTATCGCTATGATTATTGCTAAAGATTTCCACACCACTTGTTATGAGTGGTTTTATTTGGCACACTGAGCAGATTCTGGTTCAAAATGTTGGCTGTAAGGTGGCCACAAACCCACCTTTGAGGTCATCTTCCTAGGTGTCTGATCTGCTCTTCTTGAGTGTGTGGGATCCTTGTCTGGCTGTAAAACTTCACTTGAATTAATTTTCTAGACACAAAGAAAGACTCGTGAGAACACATCGACATGCTACCAAAGCTTTTTGTACACCCACTCATGAGCCATGACACATGACAAAAATTAATATGTGCAGTCTGACCCAACCACAGGATATGTAGATATTTATAAAGACAATGGGGATTTGTATTAACGCACCAATGCTGCATCCTCCTCGTGGGAGGAAGGGAAACTGTAGGTGGGGACATCCTCTTTGTCGACAGAAGTGAGGTAAGGCTGGGACTGGGAGAAGTAGGCACTGTCTTGGGAAGGTGGGGAGTCTGAGAGGTTGTACTTGTCCTGCAGGTTTCCATCAGAGAAGGATGGATGAAGGGATGTGTCTCTAGAGCTCTTGTCGATCTTGGAAGATGAGGAAAAACTCTGCTTCTTATACTGAAACTGCTGCAGGGTGGACAGGCCTGAAGTAGACTTAGGTGTTTTTGTTTGGTCAGTGGAGGAGCAGCTGTCAGGCCAATTGAACAGTCTGAGGCCCTGACTTGCTGACCTGGGAGATGTGGTGCTAGGTGATAGAGGTGGGCTGGGGGTGTCCACAGATGGAACATCAGGATCATCACAGTCACTAATCTCAGTGCTAGGAGGAGATTTATCCTGAGTCACAGCCGTGGCCTTCACACTATGAGGCAGATCCTTCTGAGCAGACTCCTTAGTGTTAAGACTTGCTGCCGAAGTCAAACTGCTGAAGAACCTACATGTGGGAAAAAACTGAACCTCATCAAGATTTGGCAGATAGTTTAACCACAAGCATGGCGCTTGTGCCGTCAACAACATGACAAATTACACACTGTGAAATTCAGCAATACTTCCCCACATACTGGGAGTTCAAAATACCCCCAACACTGGAATACGAGTGTTAATGAGTGATAGACAGGTGAGTACTTTGTTTTAGCCTTGACATTTAGCTAACTTGCTAGTTTGCTAATGTACATGTCTGACAAAAATTTGGATGCTGTGTAAAATGGGAATAAAAGCAGAATACAATCATTTAAAAACAACAAAAAAAAACACCATCTTGAAACTCAGAAATTAGTTAACATTGAGTTAGCATGAGGTGCTCTAAGCAGTAAACATTACCTTTCCCCAATTTACAAATGTGTTGTAAGCATCAAGTTATATTTTGAGTTACATTCTACAGCTTCTCAACTGTCCAGTAAATGTGATGCTTTCTAGCTCATTTGATCACAGCTAACTTTCTTTAGTCATATTCCACTGCATTTTGTGTTTATGTGGTTACACTTTATGCTTTAATACAACTGATCTGCTTTATTCCCAGTCACTAGCATCATGGTAACTGCAGGGCGTCTTTCTGCCACTACAGAAGGGAGTGGTAGATTTACATGGGTGCTGGCCTAAGAGCTCCAACCTGTCAGGTAATTTTACAATGTCAGTTAGCTATTTAAATTACTTGCATGATATATGACACTTCTGAGTCTTGACTTAATCTGGAAATCAGGCAGTGAAGTATTTTACCTATGAAGTCAGTATCACAACTAGGACAAGATGAAAATTCTTCTCATGTCTGTTAAATACAGAGCTATAGTCAGAATGTGTTTAGTCTTGGTCAATCTAAAGTTCAAAATTATACCCAACACCACATCTAAATCTGTCTAATTAACACTTTGCATCTTTGTTTAATCCATACACAAACACAAAAATGTGGGTTCATGGAGATAACACCCTGCTCTTGACAAACAATAGTAAGTTCACACACTCAGTACATTTGTGCTACCTCTCTGGCTGTAGTTGGTTTTGGTCTCTATACAGTCAGAATGATACCAAATCTGAAAACGTCACTGTGCTTCTAAGACTTCAGGAAGCAGTACACTGTCACGTCACTTGACAGCTTGTTAATTAGTTGTTTCTTTACATTTATTTTACTCTTTTTAGATTTGCAGTAAATCCATGCTAATCTTGTGGGTCTTTTTCAACTTTTGACATCCAAAATTGCACCATTGAACAATAGCAAACATTCTTTTATTTCTTTATTAGGATCCCCATTAGCA
This sequence comes from Helostoma temminkii, assembly GCA_900302695.1. Lineage (NCBI taxonomy): Eukaryota > Metazoa > Chordata > Actinopteri > Anabantiformes > Helostomatidae > Helostoma > Helostoma temminkii. Next base: position 9,783 of record OMLM01000449.1, read on the forward strand.
CTAGCCTAAGCACTGACTTTTGTAACAGTGCTCAGTCAAGTGCAAAACAGAGGAAGTAATTGTCCGTGCTGTTTTTTATATAACCCTTACCAATATTAACAGTGTTAACATTGTGGCTGATTGGTGCAAATAATAAGCTAAGCAAGCGATCATTGTGTGAACAAGCTGTAACTGTCACTTTCTCCTATTCTCTTAATAGGAGAAAGTGAGTATTATAGTGATTCATATAGAATCACTAACACCAGGGCCTTAGTGTCAATCAAGTAAAACTAATTCAAAGGATGACTTTACTTCACATTTTGTGTGGATCTTAATCATAATGAATTTCAAAGAATTAAAACACTGCTATCGGGATTATTAGTAAATCATATATAGCTCATAGAAATAATTACATTAATATTGTGAAAATTACTAATACATACATTTACATCAGAGCAAGCAGCATGATCATGCAACAACATGAGCAGTTTTACTATAATACCCATGTGTAAAGAACAGAGAGGAGCAATTTCTGTGCCTCTCATGTCTTTGGGTTAGTCAATAAAGACCCTCTGTCATGTCACCTGCTATATGTGGCCTGGCTGTCCTCCTCAGCTTCCTGATTTCTCTTTTGAAGCAGGGTGGCGAAGCGGTTGCGAGCCCGGGGCTGACCAGTTAATGTGAGCTTGTCTGGCAGCTGTTCTGACCTGAATCGCTTCTGACTGGAGGTGAAGTACTGCTGCATCACATCCTGGTCTGATATACTGGAGTCTATAAGAGGATAAAGTGTAGTCATGATCATAAGTGTAAAATTGTACATCCACAAAATTGCCACACTGAGATTTAAAGGCACTCTTTATAACCTACATACACCAAGTCATGACAGGAAATATGCACAGTCATGCAGCTCAGCAGTAACTGACAACAAGACTGTCATCCAAGTGATGAATACACACATTTGATTATAGAAAAGTATAATTTATGTATTGCATGCATCTGATGAAGCCTTCTGGATGGAAGACAAATCATCTTCCTTTAGGATAACCATGACCTGGATGACCGAGAACCTTCACAGACATGTTGTATGCATCAGTCAATGTGTTGATTATTGTGTCGCCACTGAGGATTGTGAGTAGATTGTTAAAATTTAATTCTTTATGAATATAAAGGCAGTGCATTAAACGAGGGAACACTGAACATGGCCAGATGGGGAGAAACACAGATATTTGTATGTATGTTTGTAAGAGTTTATGCAGGGAGTATGAACTATTATTTTTCTTATTGTTTTTATTAAGATGGCAACAGTGCCTTGATAACAGAGGACTTCAATATTGAGGACCTCAATATTCTGAGGTTTCATTATATATATATATATTCAGAGTTCCATCAAAATATGTACATACACACACTCAGATACATGAACAATTTGTTCTGAGAAGTTATTAATATACATAAGTAGCATAAGTATTCAGTTTTATGCAGAGCCACTACTGTGTACTGAGAAGACAGCATAGGGTTTATTTGTAAGAAATTACATGTATCAATCTAAAACAGCTCACCTTCTCTTGGTCTCTTCACTTGCAGCTCTCTGCACGACAGTCTCAGACCATCCAGGTTGATGACTCTCTCCTTCCCCCTGGTGGAGGGAGGCCTATTTGGAGAAGCAGCAGATGGGGGTTGGGCAGCAAAAGCTGTCTTGGAGCCTCCACTCCATATACTAGGCCCAAGGGAGGTTGGCGAGTTATTCCAGCTGTGACTGCGGGATTTAGGTTGCTGGGGAAACATGTTTTTGCAAAGTTGTTCTAAATCAAATCACTTGATGTAACATCACTTTGATAACAGGGACTCATTTAACTGATTTGGATCTGATACCTGTTGAATGGGTCTGTCTGGGCAGAAGTCATCTATCCTCTCCATGGTGTTGATGTCCAAGTTTCCTAAAGCCATCTGTAAGCCTTTGTCATCTCCCAAATTACTGGATTCAGCATCATCAAGGATAAAAACTGGAGCATACAACCTACTACCTACAAGTAACTAAGAGTGTAACTACATTTACCAGGAAGACACTTTACCAGATGTGATGCAGGGCAAGAGGATACAGTCCAGCGTAAGTGAGGGCAGCTGGGTCGATGTGCTCTGGGTACGGGTTGAGGGGTACAACTTTCCTCCTGACAGGATCAAAGACCAGCTGGTATAGGAAGGTGTTATTGGCTCTGGTGAATCCTTCGAGGTACTGATCAGATACAACTAGATTCATCTTTAAGTACTGGCCCATTTTTCTGATCACCTGACAGTACAGACATTTAAAAATTGGTTATTTGAAGTAGTAAAGAGTCAATCTAACGAACTTAAAGCATTCTTACAAGTTCTGGTGCTTTAAACAAGTGAAACTATTTTCATGACCACTGAGCAAACTGGGATGTGTTTAAACTCTACACAGAAAGCTAGTTATGTGTTAAAATGATTCTGTCAAACTACTGTTTCCAAGGCCAGAAGCTTACACATTCAGTGGTCATTGATTTAGCAAGCTTGCTCATTAATGACAGTTACAATGCAATATTGACCCAAAGAAAGCTCAAATTTGCCACATTTGGCTTGTGGTATGTAAGATGAGCCTGTAATGAAGGCCAGCAAATGTATTTTAGTTCTTATAAATATGTTGAATCTAAAGGAGGAATAAAAAAAACAACACTTTTAAAGCTGACTGGTGAGATTTTTGTCTAGGTTTTATCTGATGGCATAAACATAATTTCCTCAGAACTAGGTTATGTGTGCAGCGCAAGTTGCAATATTGATCAATCCCTCTTATTACAAAAGCACCTTTGGCATCCCAAATTCAAATGTTTGATCCATTTCAAATGATCTTACCTTGAGGATATCAGGGTCTTTGGCCATACGCAGCAGCTTACAAGCTTTCCCCAGGCCAATACCATGTAGGGAGGGAAGATAATCACAGCCAGAGAGGATGCACATGTAGCGAAATTTGTCCTCTGTGAAAATGTTCCCCAAGGAGCGACAGCGGCCAAGGTTACTTTGGTCTATCTCTAGACCATTGCCCTGCTTGTCCATTTTGAGGATCACCTACATGATAGTGAAACAACTGATGTTTGCTTTTACACATACATTCTACACCAAAACTTTCAGAACAACAAGGCAAATTGTTTGTTTTAGCTGTTAAGCTAAAATATTTGAGTTTATGATTAAATGACTGATATGAAGTTTAGAATTTTATCTCTTATTTGGTGCCATATACACCTCAATATGTTGAACAGCACAGACAGACATTTTGAGTGAGCAAAAATATTGAAAGATGTTACTGAGAAGTGTTTCTTGTTACCTTGGTGTGTCATGTGAAATAGATTTTCAAATAATTTGCTCTAAATCAATACTCTTGATTTGACCTGTGATGACTGTACAAGTTGTTAAGGAATTTATCAACACAAAGACCGAAGGGCTTTTTATGGGAGAAAAGAAGTCATTCTTAATCTAAGAAAAGGGGGAAACAATCAATCAATCAATCAATCAAAGGCACTGCACAAATAATGGGCATAGACAATACAACAGAAATGCATGAAGACTCTGGGAGGAGAAGTCACAACACACCACCAACACAACATGGAATGTCAGAGAGAAAAAGTGGAAGGTTTTAGACTGATCAAATCACTCACCAGACCTTAACCCAACTAAACATGCATTCCATCTGCTAAAGTAACCCATCAAAAAAACAACTAAAAGGAGGCTGCAATAAAGGCCGGGAAAAGCTAATCAAAAGAAGAAACAAACAGTCTGGCGAGCCAGTGACTCACAGTATTAATGCAGTTATTGAAAATGAGGGATTTGAAATCAAATAGTTTAATTAACCTTAATTTACTATCAAAATGCAGGCACTCTAATAAAATGGCCCTATCCTCTGTGTTGTTCAATGCACATAACATTAATAAAAAGCTGAAGTTCTGAATTTTCTTCCCATATCCATCAGATGATCATAAAATCTAATTTCTTCAGAGCAAAGCAAAAACAAACTAATTAGTCTTATTGTTCTAATGTTTTTAAAGGGTTTACTGAAAACTTTACTGAAAGGTTTGCTACAAACACTGCACAAGCACTGTCATATCTGAAATAGTCTGTTACAACAATAAACTAACTAAGCATGAGTGCCATTCCTGCAAACATTTAGCTAGTTTGAATGACAGCAAGAGTTAATGACATCGTATCAGGTTTCCTGTATCTATCACCAATACATACAGGAAACCTGCATATGTGGTTGAAAAGGACACTGGGTTTAGTAATTGATACCTTTTTGCAGCCAAATGCCAGCAGGTCAGAGTCTTCCGTAATTACAGCCTGGGCCAAACCAGACTTAGTGAGGTAAGCTAACTGAGCATCAGCTTCATATGGAGCCACCACACAGTCCACCCCCTTTGCCCTTGCAGCCTGTTTCAAGAGAACACAAGTAACGTTTCAATGTATGAGTCATTTTAATGTGGACATATGTCCCTATAATATTAATGGAATCCCAGTGACTAGCTCTACATTCACCAGAAAGCTAATGGCCACATGCTATATTAGTTAGTGGCTCAAGGGGGATTTGTTGGGTTTTCCTTTTTATTTAGTTGTATTGTAAGGTCTTAAACCTTACATTGTAAAGTGCTCTCAGATGACTCTTGTTGTGACTTGGCGCTATATAAATAAACTTGAATTGAAATATCATTATTTTATTACTGAACCAATAAAGTGCACCACATGCATCAAAATATGGTCACACATTAAGATGTCTTATATAAAACAGACTCTCATAGAATTCCTCACCTTAATAAGATTATGGGCCATAGATGGTGTGATGTTAACACAACGAGTAAAACAGTCTCTGGCTTCAGACAGCTTGCCTTCACGTAGAAGCTGTCGACCTTTTTGAAGATTGGCTTCTCTGCGCCTAAAAGGTATAGAGAAGAAAGAATTCAATAATGGAACACTTTAGGTGGGAAACATGTTTAGCATAGTCATAATAAAGTCACACTGAAAAAACAAATATTTGTCCTAATTGTTATTTATTGGTATATTTCTGGACAATGATACAAACCTACAAAAATGTTTATGGCTGTTTTTTTTCTTGAAGGTGGAGGTATGGAGGTGGTGTTGCAATACAGTTTCTAGCAAAATACAGAACTTGACAACCAATTCAGTCTTTTTGTCAAGGACGACAAGTTCTGGATGGCTTCGAAACACAATATTAATCCATTTATTTATGAAAGGGTTGTCTCATCTCACCTGACTACAAGTCTGTACAGTTCTGTACACCTTTACATATGCTATTTTGGAAAGCAGTTAAAAAACAAGCATTGTCTGAGCCTGTTTGGTGCTGGATATGAAAAATACTAGCTTATTGTGTTTTGCACAGGCAAACAGTACATCTACATAAAAAATTATAATGTACTTCCATTTCCTGTTTAATGTCTTAATTCTTTGTTGGTGCAGCATTCTCTTTGGATATGAATTTTGTATTAATGAAGACCTTATTTCTATGTGATATATCAACATTTCCCAGGTGATGCCTTCTGTATTTGTATCTCATCTAAAGCAAAAGCCACTGCTTTTGGACAAATATGTTTATTATTTTTACAAATTATTCACTTTTCAAGATTTACTAAAAAAATACTCAAAGATGTTAAACTTAAAAAATGCAAAACAGGAAATATTTTCTTTTGCCTAATGAATGACTTGAACCTGGTTTCAGTATTTCTCTGATTTACATTTACATCTCTGATCCTGTGGCTTGGTATGTCCTAATAGATATCCATGTGTTCGCTCTACTTGGTTTCCAAATAAACAGCCTGCTATTATATATCTACATCTGTTCTACTGTTCAGTGTTTCTGAGGGCATAACATTGTATGACACTAATTACAGATTAATTACCTGACTGGAATTCCCTATGTGGTGTGTGTACAGTGCTGTCATGCTTTTGTTGTCTGTGACTAAATTATTCTGCTGCCTGTTGTATGAGTTTGAGTGTTTTATCTATATCTTAGATCACTGTGTCATGGGGAGCTGCCATAACCTTGTTCATGTTATAGCAATACATCATGTTATGTTTTTAACTCAAGGATTTACACAAGTTTTAAGTGAAGCTTTGCTTGTCTGCCTGCAGACAGCAGCCCAGTATTTGCTCTAAAATAACACATCAGTTGTACGAGCAGGTTTATATAAGCTATATAACATCACTGTATTGTATTACCTCACCAGAACAGACAAATGTCTATCAAAGTGTGTAGCTGGTGATTAAAGGGTCTAAAAATATTTTTTAATTGTAACATACTGCAGTAATTCACCTATAAAAAGTTTTTTGCTGGTTTCCCATACACTGTTTTATTTCTGAATATAGTGTTCATATTACAGGGTAACATGGAAGGTAAGACAGCTAAACTTTGCTGCTTTTAGCTGTCGTCTTGAACTAGGATGGGTGCAAGACTTTGAATCTGAAGAGACGTACACTCACTAACCACTTTATTAGGTACATCTGTACAATGTAATGTGATCCAATATAGCATATAATTCTATATAGTTGTATTGTTATATTCTGTATATTGCCTAGAGATGACTTCAGTTGTGAATCTGTGCCATATAAGTGAACTGAGTTGAACTGAATTAAGAGTACAAATACCTGGGAGTCTACCTGGACAATAAACTGGATTGGACACCACACTCTCAGCGACCTAAAAAAAGCCTAGAGCCGGCTGTATTTTTTGAGGAGGCTCAGGTCTTTCAATATCTGCAGCACCATGCTGAGGATGTTCTATGAGTCTGTGTTGGCCAGTGACATCTTCTATGCTGTGGTCTGCTGGGGCAGAAGTATGAAGGTTGCAGACAGTAACAGGTTGGACAAATTAATCAGGAGGGCTGGTTTTACTCTGGGCGTGGAGCTTGACCCTCTTCACACTGTAGCCACTACATTGCACCGACTGGACAGAGTAGATTTTTCAGTCAGAGACTGATCAATGTCAAGTGCTCCACACAGCGCCACAGGAGATCCTTTCTCCCAGTGACCAGTAGACTTTACAACTCCTCCACCTACTGCAAAGGTGTGGGGAACTGACACATCTAAACATTATTTGATTTCATCATGAACATTATTTAATCTCTACTCTTGGTTCTCTTTTTTATCTGTGATGGAATGGATCATGGGAGTGGTTCTTTCCTTTCCTTTCTTTTGATCAGAGAGCAGCTGTAACAGGCAAAACAATTTCCCTCTTGGATTAATAAAGTTTTTTTTTTTATCTTGAATCTTGAACTTCTGTTTTTTTTTTGTAGAACTGTCATAAAGGTAATAATTTTACTGTGGCGAAGTCACACTGGAGTGTGTTATATTAGAATGTGGTTCTCATTTTGTATATAACCTTGGATTCAGTAGGTTTCCTGCATCCATATACTCAGGGACAATAAAAACATAAATACTCACTCTCTGCGAGCCTTTTCCACCTCCTTTTTGGAAGGCAGATTCCGTCCATCAAACACAAGTATTGGTTTGACACTGAAGGTCAACAACATGTCCACAAATTTCATGCAGTACCACACATACCTAGGATTGGACAAATCAAAATGTCAGTGTCCGACCTGGACATTCAACCCACATCACAAGGAATATACTGACATGTTGCTGAAAACCTCTTGTGTTTGCATCTAAAATAATAAAATGTATTACTGATCAGTTGGTTCTCCTTTAGCGAGCTTCTCAGCACATGAAAATGCTCCTTTGTGCAGCCAACAATATGTATCCACAGCCACCGTCTGGCCTTTGTATTTTTTCACATTGATGGGCTCAGCTGCATCTTTGATGAACTGCAGCAGTCCAGAGATTCCCATTTTCAACAGCTGAACTGAGCAACACTGAGTGTAAACCTGCAAAACAATCAGGAAAATACAAATCTGCAAAATGACCCTTTACTGAGTTTTCACAAATATCACAAATCTAAAACTATGTTTTAATAACCCTTTATAGTTCTAATGATAATTTAGAACAGGTTAAAAAAGGATACTTGTGAGAACAGCAAAAGAAAAAACAGCAATTTGGCATTTCTAAATAGAAAAGGTTTCAACAAATTGTAAATAGGTTTCAGATAGTGTTAAGAGAGTTGTAGAACGCTTCTTCACAGCATTAAGAGTTTTAAAACCGAGAAAATGTCGCTTTGTGACCGAACCGACCGAACTTTATCCTTAACTGCAGAATCAGATGCCAACTTCAGCCTCGTGATTTCAGGTTAAGTTACATTAATCGAAGAGAATGCAGAAAGTTTAACATAAAACCTCAAACGGTCTGAATTGTATCGACTTGTATTTTAAAACATTTGTTTTTATTAATAAGCAAGACAACATTAGATTATCAGCTGTTAACATGTTACTCTCTACGTAACTCTACATTACTGTGAGAGAGCGAGAGTTAAACACGTAACCCTAGGTTAACACTATACCTAACTACACCGAACGTTTCCTTTGACCTACCTGGTTGAAACACATTTTAAAGCATACTATATCTTGGTGTAGCTAACGTCAGTTAGCGTTAGTTAGCAAGTAACTAACCTAACGTTAAAGTTAACATAAAGTTCCTTGCTTAAATCACGCTAAAGTTAATACAGAGGGTGGCTTCAAACGGCAGAAAGCTATGACACACTGACAAAGACGACACTCGGAAGCAACGCATCTAATTTTAAACATGATGACTGCTGAATAAAAACTTACTTCTGCAATGATATTTGCATCCACGCATACAAGCAGCTTAACAACTCGAACACTGGAGCCAATTCAGTTTTAGCGGTAAAAGAAGTGATTCAGTATACCCTGCTGCTATTGGCCTGGTGGGGGGAGGGGGCGGGATTAACAAAGGAAGGGGTTCGTCTCAAAACGTTACCGATATAGCACGTCTGCCTCATCAAGACACCACTAGTGTCCCCGCTCTCGTCACTTTGTGATAAACAGCACGCCGGCGTATATATCGAGTACAGCACAGTACAAGTAATGCTAACGGAGAGGGTAATGGCTGTGGGTCGCAGGAAGGCGGAGTTGGATGCTCCTTAAAGTCCAGCCCTGCCCAACACGCCATTTCACTTTATATATAAAGAGAGTGGGGGCTTGATTGCAAGCATTAACTTTATCTTGCAACCTTAAAGTAGATTGATTTTTTGGAGCTGGTTGAACACCTGGATAGCGACATACTTTGAGTGCCTAAATACATGTTCCTGCGTTTATGTCTGCAACTAAAAATAATTATATTTTGAAAGAGAAACAAAACAAACTAAAATGAAGCTGTCACATCAATGTTAGATTTTGTATTTATTTTTGGTTCTCGTGCATCCGTTTTTTTAGTGGTTGATTTTTTTGCTTTCTAGACATTTATATCAGATGTCCGTGGTCATTTTGTGCCTTGTTGTAGTTTTCTGCCTATTTTATGACACTTTTTAGCTGTTTGAGGGTATTATGTGTGTATTTGGTGGATATCATTGTGTGTCTATTTTGGCTGCGTTGTTGGATAACTCCATTCATGATGATGTTGTGTGTTTTTAGTTATTTTTGTCATTATTTTGTCAACACAACATTGTGTCATTTTTTCGGTTGTCTTCTCTCTCTCTGAAGTCATTTCCCAACTCTTTGAGGTCATTTTGTATCTGTTAAGTCATTTTTTTCTTACCTTTTTGAAAGATTTCATCTCCTATTGCTTGACATCTCCCTGTGGTTGTTTAGCATTTTTTTATTAAGCCCTATAGCTTTTAAACAATGAATAATAAGACTTCATATGAGGCCCAGGGCCACGGTTGCTGTTAAATGACAGGACCCAAGGTTCCAATTCATTTTATTCAAGCAAATTCTATGATACTGAGGGTAGAAACCCGTTACAGAAAACCCTCATCTTCACTCAGCAGATAGATGAGAAAAGAAAAAAACTGAGAAAAAGAATATGACTGTGATACTACATCTCCTATTATTTCAACCACTGTTAGCGTTAAGCCACCATTTAAAATAAGAAATATTGTTGCCAGCAAATTGTAGATGATTAAATTTCAATGCATCAGCAATTTGCCTTAGTGCAGGTACAAGTCAATGTATCCAAGCCCTTTGAAATGAAACACTGTGAAATCAGTACGTGTCTTGGTCTCAGTTTTTTCTGTCTGTGATTGGTTGGTTGTAACCTCTTGCAGGTGTCATAGCAGACAATAGAAAGGCTCATCCTTCAAATAAGTACATATTTTCACTGCAGTCTGTCTAACTTTGATTCACCTGCATCACAGGGTATGAATCTAAAGCAGAAGGATCTGAGCTGGCTTAGCAATGAAGTCTTAATTAAAAGGCTCACATGCTGAAAAGGACTTAGGGTTGGCAGTGTGTTCTCAGGTGTGTACAGATCATACCATGCTACACCCATCTGTTCATGTAGGTGTGTGTAAGTTCAACATATTCAGCTCTACTGTGTCAGTACATAATACTACATAATAATGTAATAAAGTACAGTGATTTAGAAAGTAGTCGGTACCATGGTACAATATTTATTCTGATGAAATCTAGAATATTGAAGTTATCAGCATTTTATCATTTTTGTTTATTATTATTCTAAAAAAAGATGACGCTATGCACACTTGCCAATGTGTATATATCTATGGCAAGTTATCATTAGTGTTTTGATGAACAATGTTGCTAGTGTGGCTGCAGGCTATTCTTATGTCTTCCATTACGTGACTGACTAAAAAAACATAACTTAGAATATTTACATTGCTATAAATAAATTATAGCAGTTTTGTGTTTTTCTCTTTTGCAAATGAACTCTTAGTTTTGAAACAAAATGATCCTAATATGCAGATTATCTATGACAAATAGTTGTGTGACATTAACAGAATTAGTTTATTATGGCTATAGACTCTGTGTCATGAATATTCTCATTTGAGAACAAGACCGAAGTATTTATTAAAATGTACAGACTTATTTTATGTTGTGTGTAATTTCGCTGTTTTCGCTTTAGTAGGCGACATGTTCCAGGGGTATGACGTGCCGTGAATGCTTCATAAGACGTGTCTCATTTCCCAGCATGCTTTGCATTTCCTGCTTTCCACAGCAGAAGTGAGACGGAACGAAAACATAAAGCGACACTTGAAGTTGACTGATGGGCAGTGATCAATGACAGCGTTATTAAGTTAACGCTATACGACATTTTTCACTGACCGCTTCTTTAAATGTCATTTCTTTGTACCTGAGGCGTGTGGCAGCAATATAAAACTTCAACCATGCAGTTTTCTCCCATCAACGGAGATTTCACTTTCGTCTCTTCGACAGAGGCTGAAGGTAGGCTAACGCATCAGCTAGCAGGCCTTAAAAGAGCTAACGGTAGCTAAACACGTAATTTACCTGTTTACATGCCTTGTTTGTGTTGTCATTATCTAGCGAAATCACTGACATACTAATGCATTGAGTCTGAGCTATTAGCGTTACTGAAGTGTGGGACCACTCTGAGCCTCTAAACAAAACACTATATCAAACAACTATTGTGACATTACCATTGCATTATTTAATCTGCAACTACTTTCAGTCCAAATAAGCGTCGTTCATGTTGACCAAGAAGACGTAAATAAGCTAATGCTAGCAAACATGCATATAAGTCATTAAGACCTGTGGCAATAATCAATTACCGTGATAAAAATATAACGTACACTCTTGACAAACGTGACATCTGACACTCACGAATTTCCCACGTCCTCCTAAAATAAAAATACTGGAGTGAATGAGTAGCGGACACTCATTCTCACCCTCATAGTTAGCCTTGATATTTCATAACGACAGTTTATTATTTACATGAAGAGAGTACTTTATTAATTCTAATCGTAACGGGACATTGCAGTACTACATCCCCAATTATAGTTATAATCTATAGTAGAAAGTCTTAGAGACTTATAACATTTATTCTGATGTACATTGGTGTAGGTGAAGCAGTTGTCACTTAGCCGTAGAGTAGGGTGTAGATTTGGTCTAGACCCAACTTCTATGCATAAAATATGATTAATGTATGCTGGTTATTTTCAGAGTTTGATGGGCAAAAGAAAAACATAATGGGTTTAGAAAAGTAACAGCAGAAGAATCAAATATAGAATATGTGACAAATTACTGTATTAAAAAAACACATTCTCCACAGAACTCAGCGGCACCATCAGCGCCCCAGACATCAAACTAAATATGAGCAGTGACAGTGGAAAAGACCCGTATGCCACCACCTTCCTCAGGCAACGAGGCTATGGCTGGCTTCTGGAGGTTGAAGAGGATGATAATGAAGAGACTAAGCCTCTTCTGTGAGTACACACTATGCTTTTTTTAATGTCATGATTTAAACCTGACTCTTTGTCAAATGTTGTTGTGATTCCAAATGTAGAATGGGAGGCAGAGCCTTTAGCTATCAAGCTCCTGTACTGTGGAATCAGCTCCCAGTTCATGTTCGGGAAGCAGACACTGTCTCTACTTTTAAGACTAGACTTAAAACTTTCCTGTTTGATAAATCTTATAGTTAGAGCTGGCTCAGGTGACTCTGAACCAGCTCTTAGTTATGCTGCTATAGATTTAGACTGCTGGGGGACTTCCCGTCGACACACTGAGCTCCTCCTGATTACTCCATCCACTCATACGCCACCACTGCCTGTTATTAACTTTGTTTCTTCTCTCTCCTGTAGTTGTCTCTCTCTCTCTTTCTCTCTCTCTCTCTCTCTCTCTCTCCTCTCTCTCTCTCTCCCCCGCAGGTATCATCGGCCCTGAGGCTTTATATTCCGGGTCTTCAGTTGCTGCCCATCCTGCCTGCCTGTTACTTGTTGTTGTTGTTATTGGTTGTGTGATCTGCTGTTCTTTTCTCTTTTTCTCTTTCTTTCCACTCACCCCAACCGGCTGAGGCAGATGGCCGC
>OMLM01000450.1:0-18584 GCA_900302695.1 Helostoma temminkii
GTAGTTTTTAGTTTGAGCTATTTTAGGAGGATATCTGTGTGTGCAGGTGACTATTATTGTGCATAATTATTAGGCAACTTAACAAAAAACAAATATATACCCATTTCAATTATTTATTTTCACCAGTGAAACCAATATAACATCTCAACATTCACAAATATACATTTCTGACATTCAAAAACAAAACAAAAACAAATCAGTGACCAATATAGCCACCTTTCTTTGCAAGGACACTCAAAAGCCTGCCATCCATGGATTCTGTCAGTGTTTTGATCTGTTCACCATCAACATTGCGTGCAGCAGCAACCACAGCCTCCCAGACACTGTTCAGAGAGGTGTACTGTTTTCCCTCCTTGTACATCTCACATTTGATGATGGACCACAGGTTCTCTATGGGGTTCAGATCAGGTGAACAAGGAGGCCATGTCATTAGTTTTTCTTCTTTTAGACCCTTTCTTGCCAGCCACGCTGTGGAGTACTTGGACACGTGTGATGGAGCATTGTCCTGCATATAAATCATGTTTTTCTTGAAGGATGCAGACTTCTTCCTGTACCACTGCTTGAAGAAGGTGTCTTCCAGAAACTGGCAGTAGGACTGGGAGTTGAGCTTGACTCCATCCTCAACCCGAAAAGGCCCCACAAGCTCATCTTTGATGATACCAGCCCAAACCAGTACTCCACCTCCACCTTGCTGGCGTCTGAGTCGGACTGGAGCTCTCTGCCCTTTACCGATCCAGCCACGGGCCCATCCATCTGGCCCATCAAGACTCACTCTCATTTCATCAGTCCATAAAACCTTAGAAAAATCAGTCTTGAGATATTTCTTGGCCCAGTCTTGACGTTTCAGCTTGTGTGTCTTGTTCAGTGGTGGTCGTTTTTCAGCCTTTCTTACCTTGGCCATGTCTCTGAGTATTGCACACATTGTGCTTTTGGGCACTCCAGTGATGTTGCAGCTCTGAAATATGGCAAAACTGGTGGCAAGTGGCATCTTGGAAGCTGCACGCTTGACATTTCTCAGTTCATGGGCAGTTATTTTGCGCCTTGGTTTTTCCACACGCTTCTTGCGACCCTGTTGACTATTTTGAATGAAACGCTTGATTGTTCGATGATCACGCTTCAGAAGCTTGGCAATTTTAAGAGTGCTGCATCCCTCTGCAAGATATCTCACTATTTTTGACTTTTCGGAGCCTGTCAAGTCCTTCTTTTGACCCATTTTGCCAAAGGAAAGGAAGTTGCCTAATAATTATGCACACCTGATATAGGGTGTTTATGTCATTAGACCAACCCCTTCTCATTACAGAGATGCACATCACCTAATATGCTTAATTGGTAGTAGGCTTTCGAGCCTATACAGCTTGGAGTAAGACAACATGCAGAAGAGGATGATGTGGTCAAAATACTCATTTGCCTAATAATTCTGCACTCCCTGTATATGATTAAAGTCCCACCCCTCATGGGGTTATGTAGTTCTTTTAGGGCAGTGTCGGACATAAAGCTCCAGTCTAATGTAGAGAGGAAATGGAGTACTTATGAATCTTACAGAGAAGCCCCTGCACTACTGTATGCCACCATCTTGGTTCTTTGTTATTAAGTTAGAAGCCTGCTCGTCTGCCTTAAAAAGCTGTGTCAAACTCTGTGGTTTCCGTGTTACAGCATAGCACAGCATCTGTAGGCCTCTTTCAGCTTATACAATTTTTAATCAGTACTGTGTGTACATTTACAGATGAGGACAAAATTGTTGTTACCCTTCTGTTAAAGACAGACAACCTCACAATGGTCACTGAAATAATAATAATAATAATAATGTTCAAAGTCATGGTCATGCTCAGTGTCCTGCCATGCCCATATTTGGTTTGATTTCTCCCTCTGTCTGCGTCTCTCATCCATCCGCCCTTTGATTACTAACCTACCATTAACCTGTGCTCTCTTCTTTATAAGCTCTGCTCTCATGATCATCTCTGCCAGATTGTGCCACTTCATCCTCGAAGCCACCTGAAACCTGACCCACGGACCAATCCTGAACCTGAACCTTGCTGGTACTGTATCTGCCTCTCTGATCTATCTGATCTGTTATTTGTGTCTTGGACTTTGGTTCTGGAGTTCTGACTTTTTTGATGCTTTGTTGATTGTTATTTAGATGTCAATTCTGGACTGGACTCTGACCTCTCTCTGTGCTCAGCCCTCTATAGTCTGTCTGTCTTGGAACCCTCTGTGTGTGTGTTTCAGCATACTCACCTCAGTTCCACTACGGAACCAACTCAGTACAACTCACCATCCCCCCTGGAAAACTACAAATCCCTACCCCTCACCTCTGTGGCTGTTTATTATTATTTGATAATTGACAAACACTTTCAGTGCTTTCAGGCACTGCGATT
Organism: Helostoma temminkii; assembly: GCA_900302695.1. Lineage (NCBI taxonomy): Eukaryota > Metazoa > Chordata > Actinopteri > Anabantiformes > Helostomatidae > Helostoma > Helostoma temminkii. The sequence continues at coordinate 2,376 of OMLM01000450.1, forward strand.
GGAAATGTCTTGCCAGCAATAATGCAATCATTTTGTCTCGTTTTTTATTTGTCATGGTGTGCTAAACAGAGATTATGCTGAGATTATACCAATTATTGTGGTCATTACAATTTCATCAAAAATCTTTGCTGACAAAATCTTCATTGGGGTAGTCCTATTGCATAATATACTATAAAACAATGTGGAAATATCATTTTTTTCTGCAGTGTAGAACAATATACAGTAGCTATAAGAGGAACAGACAAATATAATATAATAATAATTATGCATAATTTTGCATCATTCTCTGTATGTTATAGTTTGACTGAACTATCACAGAATCATTATATTTGCCAACTATCAGAGCAGTATGATTGAACCAAAACTCAAGAAGTACAGGCTGAACAGCCAACCAATGTGCTGAAACTTACCTTAAAGCTCTGTGAAGTTAAGGGAGTAGCAATTAAGGTAATATGTTTCTTCATTCTTCTTTTTATTTGTTAATATCTTCACAGTGTCACATAAATTTAATTGAAGCCATTAGAATAAGTCTTAATGGCATACATGACCTTAGGAACATTTCTGTTTTGGGTGATATTTATTTACATTTTTACAAATCTTCACCACTGACAGTTGCTGAATGTTGAAGTAACTTCCTGTTCAAAATATAATCTATTATATTTTATAACTGATTTGACTGACCTATGACTTAGAGTAGAAGTGCGAGTTTTGTTTCCAATGGTGGCATGTCAAAATTTTTATTTAGTCATCCAACAAGCATCTTTGTTTCTTCATTACTATGGGTTGGTTTGATTAAATAATGATGTTGTTAGTACTGAATTAATGTTGATGTTGTTAGTACTGATTAATATATGTTCAACAAATATAAATGACGACTCACCTTCCTCTTTCAACTTCAGAATAGAAGAATGAAGAATGCAGGGCAGGAGATGGCAAGCCAGATCTGCGGGTTTCTGCACTGCCAAATAGTGTAGTACCTAAAAATATCAAAATCAACTGTTTTGTGTTTGCTTTTTGATATTTTTCTAATTGCAGATATTCTTTTACTAACTAGTGATGGAGAGACTAACTGATCCATATCAAGGTACATTGTGAGCATTTCAGTAGGGCAGCTGTGAAGATGCAGATTTAGAAAGAAATCACAATTCAGCAGTAAATACGTATGCCTCGATTAATAGCTGATCTGATTATTAGATGTTTTATGCATTAATTTTGATATGTGACTGACCAATTAGATTTGATATTCCTCCTGAATTATACTATAAGACTAAAATATACACACAGTACTACTAACTTTATAACTCATCAGCGCACTGTGTTTAGGATACACAGATGCGTGCAGCTGCAGCATCAGTTTGTGTTTTTTGTTTAAACTGCGTTGCTTTCACATGCGTCGATTGTGTTACTGCTTGGCTTTTTATTCTGTTTCTTTTTTTGAGGATTATAACTGTAATGAATGTACTGAAAAAAAAACTGAAGACAATTGAGAATTTGTTTACTGGAACACAGCTAATATATTCTGAGGCACTTGCCCTATTAAAAGTCATCTAATGACACCTAGGTTTCTAGCCAGTATACTAGAAGTACATAGACATAAGTATACTTACTATACTTGAAGTATACTTAATAAAATAAACTAGAAGTAGAAGTAGAAGTATACTTCTTTTTTGTAAGGGAAGGTTTAATTTTATTTGATCATCGTGATTGGGGTGTGTTGTGTTGTATGGTATTGCATCAATAGTTCCTGCCTAATCATCTTTAATGCCTTGCATACAATATATTAAGGTAAGTGTGGTACAGGTCTAACACAATAAATGCCCAACTCTATCATGTACAAGTAAATTTTGTTAAGTCAGTTTTGCAGTTGTCTTATATTTACCTTTTCAGCTTCTTTAGTGTCATCAAAAAGTCTTCTCTGGCGGCGTACAGGTGTAACCCTGGCTGTCTCCCAAGCCTCCACCCACATGTTGCCTGGAATCATCATCCTGGCACTAAGTTTGCCTTTCACTGTGGTGTTACCTTTCTCGTCAACCACCTTCTCCTCTACATAATCCCTAGGAGAGTACCAGCGCACAAAGTCTTCAAGAACACAGCCGGGGTTAGCTGCCTGTGGTAGAGAGAGAGAAAACTGTGTACATCCATACATTGATGTGTATTCCTGTGGGATCAACGATAATTATTCAAAACCAATGTAATAAAGCAAGTGGCACATCATACTGTTTATTCTATAAACAAAGGTCACTATCCCAGTGACCTCGAACATATATTCTGTAAAGTGGAAACACTAGAATTATTCCACAGTACAAAATATCTAGAGCTAAAATGTTCTAGAAACAGACTGTTTACAAATAAAGACAAAAGAACATGATTAATGAACATTATACAACAGTTGGTTCCGGCAAGGCAATGTGAGGCAAAAGAGGCATACTACGGTAAACTTGAGTTTCTTCCCGCTCTCTTTCTGAATGACAACCACACAAACTGTGACTCATCTTACAAATACATTTCCATTAGGCACGATTCATAATGCACTGGGAAAACCAGGCTTTTTCCCCACCTGGTTGTTGTCATGTGTGCAAGTAGCCCATGATGTATGTGGCTCTACAATGCTACATCTGAAAAGATGGACGTTCTTACAGCGTATTGTCAGATCAAGCTGTTAACTCATTACTTTTACACATGCCACTACATGAATCAGTAGCCAACCATGGCTTGCTGTAATGTGTATTTTAGATGGCGTGGAGGATTCTGCTCATTGATTGTGTTGCTTAGGAATAGTTGAGCTCTGTACAGTTTTGGATCCATTTGTGCTTGCAGAGCCAAATAACATTAATTCATTAAACAAACAAACAAACCATGACCTGTTGTTGCTTATTACTGTCCACTAATAAATACAGTTTGTAGAACTGTGAAAGCATTATCACACTTCACTTCGGGTCGTGCCGTTGTACTGTATATCAGCACGGCTGTGATACGACCATATCACAGCCGAGGTGATATACAGTACAACAGCACTGTCTTGTGTGATTTTACTTAATGGTCCCTCCCATGTTCAATAATTATAACTTCCAAATCTCACAATCACAGAGAAGAAAAATACTAATTACATGTGTATAAAGTAAACTTGTACTTGTAGTACATTTTCTACTGAAGTAAAAGTACTGAAGTACATGATCCAAAATTTTAAACAATGAACAATATTGTTGATCAAAAAATGTAAAAGTATGGCCATAGACTTACCTACAGTCTGTGGAACAGAACAGCAGTCAGTAAAAATGGGGCTGATTTTAACCACATTGTGTAGTGAGACAGAGGGTTAATCCATCCATCATACATTAACATTATTAGTTAACAAATTTTTTATGAAGAATCTAATACTACAAAAAGTAGAAATTACGATGTTATGTATCGTATGATGTACGATGAATGATGATGTTAAAAAAAATGTAATGGAATAAAAGTAGAATTAATAACAGTGGGATCACCCAGTTCAGTCCTGTTTTAGTGTGTTCAATATTTTTTTTTCTTAATGTTTTTGCTTTGTTGTCTCTGTTGGGATCACAGACCATGTGGATGGACTGAACAAAAGGATCGTAAACAGCCTGATAGGAGTTTTTAATAAGCTGTTAACAGCACCACCCCTAAAGGTTAAGGGGATTATTGCCTCTGTGATTGGCTGAGGCACAACGGACCCTGAAAATGTCACGTCTGGTATAAGGCAGGCGGACCGACCTCACAACCTTCTCTCGCGCCCCCTGAATGAAGACAGGGATATTTTCCTTTTAATTTTCTTCTTTTGTGCACACCTTTTCCTCTTTTGTTCCTAAAGACACAAGATCGTTGTTGGATCAGCTGATTTCGACCCTGGATGTTAATGAGCTGTGAAATTCATCAGGAGCAGGACTGGACAGTTCCCACTTCTTCATACAACTTATGAACAGTAAGAGGTAAAACTTGTCTGATGCAGAGACAACAAAACCAGATAGGACAGAGGTTGCTGTATAGCTCAACCATGCTACCAAGTAGAATTAACGTTTGTTGGTTGTTAAATTTCTATCTTGTGAGTGTTGTGATACTGCGCAGCTGAAAAGTCTCAGGTCCTGTTTGTTTTCTTTCTTTCTCTGCCATTGCCTCAAACTTTTCTTTGTCTTTAGTGGGTGTGAGTGTGGATTGCGCTTCACACCTTGATGCACGCTTAACCCTCCCCACATACATATACCCATACACAACCACATCCCCCACACATCCTATGAATTGCACCTGATGTCATCTTAAGTTCTTTTGGCCTAAACACACCTCAGAGGTGGGCGAGAGATTATCCGTGATCTCATCTGCCATTTTGGAATTCTTTCATACCTCCATACACCTAGATTACACACACTCTGGTGTATGTACATGTATTAAGACAGCCACAATACCCATACATGATTTAAAGTTAGTGTGCTGGGATCGTTGTCTGTGATTGTTCGGGTGCAGTAATGCAACAACAGTTGAGTAAAGACGGCTAGTGCTGAGCTCACTCCTTCAATTAGACTGATTTGTTTAATTTGGTTATCGGTCCCTGGAAACAGGGTGGTGTCCCCTTATAAAATTTTGTTATTAAAATACATATTACACATATGCTCATGTGAGGCCTATGTCCCCTACATAATTGGTGTCCCGTGTGAGGACTATGTCCCCAACACCTCATTGATAACCATGTCTGCTCTTATTTTCATGTGAGCAGCACTGGAAATATTAATAATAATAGAATAGAAATTTTTTGAGGCGCCAAGGGTCCATTAATGTCTTGTCCAAGGACAATTGTCAACATGTGGCCAGGAGTCGAACCACCAATCTTGGACTTTCCTAGATGACTGTCCTACCAACTGATCCACCGTCACCCGTATTATGAGGGGTGAATAAACTGACTCACAGTTTTAGTAACAACCTTGGTCCTGTTGACAAAATGCATTGAAACTAAAAATCTCCCCCAAACCCTTTTTTATCTGACGGTTTTAAATAAAATTTCGACTTACTCTTCATGTCATTCCAGAGCATCTCTATTGGGTTAAAATCGGAGCTCTGACCGGATCACCGGATATTTTGTGTCTGAGAAGCCATTCTTTAGTAGATTTTCAATGTGCATAACCCGCGTTCTTCTGAGCTCTAAAAATCTCCCCCAAACCCCTAGTAAAAGCAAAAATGAATTTAACTAACCATAAATATTCCCATCATACTTTATGTGTGAATGTGGGAGGGCTGGTCCCAAAATGTCCCACTACAAAAATGGATTTCGCATCAAGAGATGTCTTGGTGCTTATTTTAGGTAACACAGATTACTCATAATTGATAATAAAATCAAAATCATTAGAGAAAAAAATAGAGAAAATTTGATAGTTCATCCCTGTAACTGGCTTACAAGAGCTGGGATGCACAACAGTTTAGGACACGTTTATAAGACCTCAGTCTTACTGCTTAGTCCCTATAAATCATGCTGCATTCATTTCATTCATACACTCATCTAAACCATCAACATGTCTCTTAGACCCCATTCCAAATAGAGTGCTCAAAGAAATTTTCAAGGCTCTAGATACGTGCAGCAGACACAAAGTTAATGATATGCAGTGGTGGTGCATAAGTAGATGGAGAAAAGAGGAGGAGCTTAGTGTGTCATAGGGAAGTCTTCCAGTATTCTAAATCTATGGCAGCATAACTAAGAGATGGAGCAGATGAAACAAACAATTTGATCATGTACCTCATATGATATCTAATTATATAGTTACTCTAAATGACATAGCACTGGCCTCAAGTACTAGTGTGAGGAATCCCTGAATTATCTTTGCCTAAGATATCGCCTTTATAACTTGTATATAAAAGAAGTCTAGAACTGCCTTTTTCCACGTAAGGAATATCGCTAAAATTAAGAGCATTCTGTCTCAAAGTGAAAACTAGTTCATGCATTGGACAACTGGACAGGACTACTGTGATTTCCTACTAAAATGATTAGCAAGAGATATTTCTCCTACATTAGTTTCTCTCCACTGGCTCCCTATAAAATTTAGAATAGAATTCTAAAACTCTTCTCATCGCATATAAAGCACTTCAATGATCAAACCCCTTCTCCTCCCCCTCTACACCACCATTGCATGATACTAACTCTGTGTCTTCTCTCTCTGTACTTATGCCCCTTCCTCTTTGTTGTCTCACTATACCTTTCTGCAAGTATCCGTGGACCTCTATGTTCCTGGTGTGCAGTTGCTGGCCACACCATCCTGCCCAGTGTCTTGTTGTTTTTTTTTTTTGTTGTTTTGTGCCCTGTTGTTGTTTTCTCTGTTTCCTTCCACTCACCCCAACCAGTCGAGGCAGGTTTAACCAACCCTGAGGCTGGTTCTGCTGAAGGTTTCTTCCATTAAAAGGAGATTTTCCTCTCCACAGTTGTCTAGTGTTGTATTATTAAATTCTGTAAATCCAGTACAATATTTTTCACAGCACACTGATACTTGGTCCATTTTTATCCTTTGTACAATTATTTCTAACATGCGCCATGGCTCTATCATGGTTATCTCTGAATGATGTCATAAGAAACAATAAAGTAGCGGCAGATGTCTGAATGATAGAAACCTGTTGGTTTAAACTGACTGATAAAGGCAGCAAAGTTACATGTCTGTTAATATTCTCAGTCATTTAGATCATGTTATGATTATATCTGAAAAGAGCTTTAATAACTCTTAATATCATTTCAGTTGTGTTTGACCATTGCAACTAAACATTTTTCAAATTCCTAAACTTAGTAGCTAATGTTTTAGCTAGATGTATATAATAAACCTTCAAATGTCTGGCTGTCTCACCTTAAAGGACTCCATGTCAGAGAGTAAACAGGCACTCTGCATACGAGCACGGAGGTGGGAACCTTCTGCTGATGTTCCTAGTTTTGCCAGTACTTCTGACTGCTCCTCTAACAAATCCTCAGTCATGGGAGACGGCTCCTGAAAATCAAACACATGCACATTGGTTTGCATGTTGAATGTAACTGTTATCAATCAATCCATACATTGACAGTAACAAATGGAAATGCCTACACACCTGTGTGTTGTGTTGGTTTTAGTCAATCAGATAGCTGGAAAATGTATCACAAAACAAACACACACACACACATACACACACACACACAGCAATAATTGCTGGACATGTCTGGCATTCTATAGACTTCTTTTGCAGAGATTCAGTGATTACCCCGAAGACATTGTGCAGTAACTTCTAAAGTGTGTTGTGCTTTTTGGGTAGTATTCTGCAGCACTTCAGCCTAGCTTCTCCCACACCACCACAATAGGGCTTATATCTGGTGATTAAGCCGGCCTAGCCGTCACAATTCTTTCAGAAATGGGAAGAATGCTTAGGGTCATTAAGGCATAGTACTAATAACAGTAAGATTTTATTAGTATCAACTATGTGTCTGCATGAAATAGTACCTCAGTATGTACTCCCTAAAAGCAACTCAGCATTTTCATTACTTACTATATACAGCTGTTGCTGTTTCGTTTAAGTGATGATCAGTTCAAACACAATCAATGTCAAACATGCTGTATAAGCACAAACAGTCAGTCAGTCAGACAGACAGACAGTCATCTTAACTTAACTTAACTAAATTTAGCTTCCATGATTTTTTTTTCAAAATTTTGCTGTAATATTCAGCTCTTTTCACACATTTTATTATATTTAGCTTTTTCCCCCTTAAAATTCAGCTAAAATATTGAGTGCTTTTTTCGGTGTTCAACAGGACTTTCAGTAATATTAGGAGTAGTTTATAAATTCTAAACATTGTTATGCTTACTACAACAGTCATCTGTGCTTTATTTCTAGACATTTCACAAAAATATGGCTTTTACCATATGAGAACTACAGCTATTTTGAGCAGAGTACCTCCATTTTCATAGGTTCAAAAGTGTTTGGCCTATTGACTTATAAGAAGTTAATTGACCAAGTGCAGTCCATTCCCTTGTTACTTTAAGAAAATAAAGCATATAATAGTTCAGGAGTTGATACCAGGTTTGAGTTGTGAGCTGTTTGACTGGAGCTACCAATATTAAAAAACAAGGAGATCTCAATCTCATTTAACCTTGAAAAGTACCCTAAAAAGTATAATTCATGGCAGAGCTTCTGTAAAGGATTACATTAGGTTTTACAGGTGGTCATAATGTTATGCCTGATCGGTGTAAATACAGAGGGTGTTCACAACAAGGTGCAAAACACTGGTAACATTCAAAAACAGGAAAGTCTAATGCAGTGCTATGGCATAGAAATGTATGGCTGCCAATATAACAGGCTTACTGGTCTTTTATTGATGATTTGACTGCTGACAGAAGGAGCAAGATGAATTCTGAGGTGTATAGGGCTATACTCTCTGCTCACATTCAGTCAAATCCTGCCAAACTAACAGGACAATACTTCACAGTACAGATGGAAGATAACCCTAAACATACTGCAAAAGCAACCCAAGAGTTTTTGAAGGCAAAGAAATTAAATATTCGTAAATGTCCAAATCTGTTACCTGATCTCAACATAACAGAGCATGCCTTCCAGTAACTCAATACAAAACCAAAGGCAGAAAGACCCACAAACAAGCAGCAACTGAAGCTGCAGTGAAGGCCCGGCAAACATTTCCAGTGACCAAACTCACAATTTGGTGATGCCCATGGGCCAAAAATGAAACATTACGAATAATATCTTCTCACTTACCTTTGAGCAGCTGAAAACTGAGGTCACATGTTAATTTGTTTTATTCATTCTGGTGGTGTAAAAAATGATAACTGCTTAAATACTTCTAGACCTAACTCTATGTAAAATTTTGTTTTATGCAGCTATTTGACATTTCAACTGAGATATTTTCCAGCAAGTTTCAGCGACAAGCACTTCAGAATTTCAGTATTCACAGTGCATTTTCTTCAGGAAATGCTTTTATTATTTAAAATATTAAACTTTATTTAATCTCCACAATTTTCTGCTCTCCTGCAGTTTTAAGGTAACTTTTAGACAAACTGAACAATGATCATATACACCCACTTCTCCCTTAATCAGTATAAGTCCTTTTTAATCATAAAGAAGTACAGGGTAATAGGTTCTAGCTTAGCTATGATTAGGGTCTGAGTAGTGTTTAATCCTCCTTAAAGGGATGAAGTTCCCTGCAAATATTGACTATTGCCATTTTTTAAAAATCATTGTTTTCTTTTCTTTTTATGACTCAGTAAAAAAACTGATAATAAAGGTAACAAAAAATAAACATGTATCTGAAAAATAAGTACAGAATGAGTGAAAAAGCTGTATAATAAGCGCAACAGAACAATATATTGTGCAGTATTTGTGCATTTACTGTGCATACACACATACTACAGATCACATCAGCCTCTGAATAGCTTGCCTATGTGATAGAGATATGGGATGACGTGCTCTGTAGAGTGAACACATGGGATGGTACGCAAACTGTAGTAAGTCTATTGTTTCCTGTACTAAAGATTTAAATCACATCCAATTCATTGGTGAATAAATGAATATGTAAATAAGGTAAATACGAGTCTTAATGTCCTCTGCTCCATTCAAGATTAAGTATTAAGAGGAATATTCTTTAAAAGTTTTTTATATAATGCAGTTGTATATAACCCAAACGGACTGCAGATGATCAGTGATCTGTTCGGATCATCTTGCACAGTTCAACACGCATGTGAACTGCAGAATAGAGCTAGTGCTTTAGCCAAATTAATTTGATGCTTTTAATGCCACTGTTGCTTTGCTATTGCATGCATCCTGCATGATTTGATATATAATGTTATAAGATAAAGCACTTTTTGGGCTGGGCGGTATGACCAAAACTTAGTTTTACAGTATGAGTCATTTTATTTCAGGTTAACGATATATTTCATGATACAGTTATGGCAGTTATTCCAGAAAATTTACAAAAAGTGCTTTATATTATTAATAAGGTTAAATAAACGTAAATAAAAGAGAAAACAAAATTATTTGATTATTTGGTCTTTTATTTGTAACTTTTTAAATATAATAAACAAAATATAACCCTACTGTACAATGACCAGTCTCTGATGAAGTGGACTGTCAGGCTCATATACGGCTGTGTAGTTCAGCTTGTCCACAAATCTGTTGTCATTGAAAAGTATAACATTACCAAGCTCCTATTCAATTCTCATTCGGCATTACCTGTACGTTGTTGTTGGCACTTGCGTGCTTGCGGCTTGGCATCACATAGCTTAGACCAAGACTTGTGATTAGGTCACTTCTTTTCCACAATGAAAACTGGTGCCATGTCTTATATGCATGCAAAAATCTGTTACGGTACACATTTTATTTTGTGGTAAGAATATATACCGTCATACTGCCCAGCACTAATAAAATGATTAGTTGTTGATCAATGTGTGCACAGATGCAATGCATGAGTTTTTTAAAAGAGCAGTCTGTGAGATTAGCAGATCGGAAAATACAATTCTGGTGTTTCTGCTGCAGTCTCTCCTCTCTGTCTGAGTCTCTGAGGCCCAGGGAAGAGCTCAGCAGGACAGAGTTTGTCATTTTTATGTGATAAAAGTAACTTTAATAGTCAAAACGATTGTTAAAAGAGCTCTCAGAAACTCAGTGCCCAATCCACCACTGCCTTACTCATAGTAAGCTTGTTTGCTAATTGCTGTGAACACTCTAAAGTGAAATGTACTGTATGTATAACTGTAATGCTTCAGCCTAATTTTGTAGAGCTTTAAACTAAGCAGGTTGTAGTGGAATGTATATGACTGCAGTCCTACACACTCAAATCAGCCCCTCTCTCTGCCAGTTGTAGGTTACCTCCTCAGCACTGAATCATATCTTTTGTATCGTATCATATAAATACAAAATAATTACTACAATAAATTAATTATTTTTTAACAACTAAAACACAGACTGACAAACTGATAATGACTAACCGACTGAACATACAGTAGCAGTTTTGGACAAACAGAAGAAGGCCATAGTGATAGATGTAGCAATCCCAAGAAATTAGAAATTAGGCAACACAAGAAGCGCCAAAATACAGAATAGAGCAATGATAGCAGTAATAAAAAAAATAGTTAGATAAAGTAGATAACAAATAAGTGTGCATTTTAAACCTTAAATAAATGTCTTTATTTACACATATTTTACTTTTGTGTATGTTCTTTTTATGTAATTGGTTCAAATAAATGTTTTTTATTGATATGAATCAACGGTTTATTTGATTTGACTTTTTATTTTTAAGTGCGAATGACTGAGTCTATGAAACAAAAACAGAGACATGCTCACCTGTGTGATAGGAACATAGAGTGGCTCAGAAGAGTTGAGCAGAGTCATATTGTTATAGGGGTGCAGCCTGCCCTCTGCTTTGCTTTTACTCCCCTCCTTTTCTTCATCAGTTGGTGGAGCCTCCCCCTGGTCACTAAGGCACTCAAAGAACTCATCCTCACTATCACTCCAAGAGTCCCAGGATTTCACTGGAGATACCTCTTTTGTTGCAAACTCTGATAAAGGACGGGAGTTCTGGTGGCCACCAGACACCCTGTGCTCTCTCTCTCTGCTTCCCTGAAGCACCTTGTGAGCTTCTTCTCTGGCCCTTTTTCTTTCAATGCAGCAGTTCAGCATCTATGCAAGAACACAAGTTCCTTTTCAGACATGGAATTCTTGAAATTGTTGTCATCCTTTGGTTATGGCTTTAGACATTCATGATATTGATGTGACAACAAAGTTTATAAACTGGTCACTGATTCAAACCAGTACTAACAAATTACAATATTATGGCTAATACTATATTTTAAACCACACTTAAACCCAAAACAACAGTTTTTAACCCATAATTGGTTAAACCACCAGAATAATGGTCAAAATTGGTAAAATACCACACTCACCTCTAAGTGTTTAATGTAACCATACCAGCATTTCTTTCAAAACATTTATCGTCTCCACTAAACTAAAGCAGAAGTAGTCCAGCATGTGATCGCACAAATAATTACATCAAAACAACTGGACTGTAGCTCACACATACTGAGAACTTTTACAAATAGTGGCTTTACCATCTTTAGGCCTCTCTTTACAATCTGTGAAATTAGCTTAGAGATAGATTTGAAATTTGATATGGTTTAATAATTTATTTTCTATTGTGTTTTCTAATGTGTGCTTCTCTCTCTAATAAAATGAAAAACCTTTGAGGTAATTCTTTAGAATTTTATGCCAGTAGTATCCCTCTAAGGTACAACTTTATCTACACAATTAGATGAAGCAAATGACAATTTTCAAAATAATAAACAACAAAAAACAGTTCAGCTGGTCATTATTAAATTAGTAGCAACATTAGTAACTTATTATTTGCAAAAAAAAAAAAGAAAGAAGTATAATAGGAATCGTGATATGGTGTTGGTGAAAAAAGCACAGATGATCTAAGTTGCTCAAATGCTATATATGGCTATATAGATATGTGTTTATATATGTTCTTACCACATTCCATCTAATTTTAGATGTTTCTTAAATCTAATTCCTTGACCTCAGTGTTACTTAGACCACTTCCTCTCTGTAGATCATGCTAATGAGTTAATCTCACTCATTAACTCATCTAAACCATCAACCTGTCTCTTAGACCCCATCCCAACTAGACTGTTTTACCTTTAATCAGCATGTTCATGTTAGATCAGGTTAACTCATCTTTACTAACAGATTATGTACCACAGGCTTTTAAACTTGCTGTAGTTAAACCTTTACTCAAAAAAACCAACCCTTGACTTTGGGATTTTGGCTAATTATAGACCGATAACCAATCTGCCTTTTATATCTAAAATCCTTGAAAAGGTAGTTGCTAAGCAATTATGTGACCACCTGCTCAGGAATGACCTGTATGAAGATTTCCAGTCAGGAATAGGTTAGTGTCGCCAGTCCTGAAGGCTCAATTTCTCTCCCGCAGCAGTCGCTGGACCTCTCTGGTCATCCAGGGTTTTTGATTGGAATGGACCCGGATGCACTTGTCCACAGTAACACTATCTGTGCAGTGTTTGATATAGCACAGGACTGCTGCTGTGTGCTCCTCCAGGTCTGGGTGGTCAACAATATCCCAGTTGGTTCTCTCAAAGCAGTCTTGCATCTGGTGGGAGGCTCCTTCGGGCCAAGTTTTCACAGTCATTGTTTTGGTAAGAACCTGCTTCCTAAGGGGGGTATATGCTGGTGCTAGGAGCAAGGACATGTGGTCTGACTGGTCCAGGTGTGGGAGTTGTATAGCTCTGTAGACATGTTTTATATTAGAATAGACCTTGTCTAGTATCTTATTTCCTCTGGTGGCACATTTCACATGCTGATGGAACTTAGGGAACACAGTTTTTAATTTAGCATGGTTAAAATCCCCGGCAATAATATGCACAGCCTCAGGGTACCTATCTTGGTTGCTGCTAATGGTGCTATGCAGGAGTCCCAGTGCCAGGTTGGCATTAGCATCTGGTGGTATATACACAGCAGTTGCTATGACAACAGTGAGCTCTCTTGGAAGGTAAATGGGTCTGCATTTAACAGTCACATACTCCACATCCGGGGAGCAGTGACTGGCTACAGTCTTGGAGTTAGTGCACCAGCTGTTGTTCACATATATGCATAGTCCACCTCCTTTGCTCTTACCAGAGTCCCTGCTCCTGTCGTGCTGTTCTGCTAGCTCGATAGCCGCGTCCGATATGGATGAATGGAGCCAGGTCTCGGTGAAAAGTAAAACAACAGTCTTGACAAGCCTGTTCGTTGCCGCCTGAAGTTTTAGTTCATCCATTTTGTTGCCAAGGAAACGTACGTTGGCAAGGAAAATGCTAGGGAGCGGTGGCTTGTTTGGGCTCTTGCGCAACTTAACCAGCACGCCAGCTCGGCAGCCCCGCTTTTGCCTACTGTCCCTGCGCCGCCTTCGCCTCTTCGCCCCCGGGGTCCTGGATATATCCACCGGGATGTCGTGGGAGCGGAAAAAGACGGCTGTAACCGCTTTGCCACTCTGTAGTCCTAACTTTAGGAGCTCATGCCGGCTGTAGATGTTGTTCGCCCAGCAGAATGTAGAACATTTGTTCTACATTCTGCTGGGCGTAGTAGCTCATACAAAAACAGCCATACAAAACACCGAAAGGGAGAGCACAGAGCCGCTGCGTCTATGCGCGCCGCCATCTTGCCAATGGCCGCCCACCTTGAGCCTGGTTCTGCTGGAGGTTTCTTCCTTTCTTAAAAAGAGAGTTTTTCCTCTCCACTGTTGCCTAGTGCTTGCTCAAAGGGGGATTTGTTGGGTTTTCCTTATTATTTAGTTGTATTGTAAGGTCTTAAACCTTATATTGATAGATACTTGACTAGATAAGTATATCATCGTCATCTACCTTTCTATAAAACTAGTCAATGCCACACACAATGTGTATATTACATAAATTCTTACCTGGAGCTTCTGATGTAAAAGACAGCAGCGAAGATCAGGAGGTCCACCGGCCAGTCTGCAGATTACAAAGATGGATTCAATAATAGTGAATATGACTGCGTAACATACAGAGCAACTATGGCATTCACTAGCACAGCATTCCAAAAAATGTTTTCAGTCTAATTTGTGTTTTTAGTGACACTGTGTGTATGTAAAAATACAAAAAAACTTGTAACACTTTTTGCATTGCAGTTTCACAGTGTTTTTATCAGTAAATGCCTGAAAAACTACTTGCTGGGTGTTTGTTGAAGGGACCTGTTAACTATCTGGCAAGCTAGAAGCAGCTCTCAACGCTAGCAAGGCCAGAATATATACAGTTGCTTCAGAAAGTATTGACAGTCTTATTGTTTACTAACTTAATTGTGTTATAAACTTTATTTGAACTGAATAAGTTGTTTTTTTGTATATCAATCTTCACTGAATAAGCTACAGTGACAAAGTTTTTCATTTTTTGGGCTGTTACAACAGTTTAAAACTCAATTACTTCAGGCAGATCCTCTCAAGCACAATGACCCTGGATGAGATGCACCTTTTAACAGCCTTAATCACATCTCTAAACTGATGTCCTAAGGGGGTTAAGTCTATGTGTTGGCCAAGCCATTCAAGGAAAGCGGTAGTCCTTAAGTCACTCCAGGGCATTGTACTGAAAAGTGAATCATCAACCTCAAGTCTCATATCACAGACAGAGTTGAGGGATGGATGTAGGAAACCAAATACAAGACAGTTAGGTCCAAAAGTATTTGGGCTTTGACAGTGTTTTTCATGATTTTGCCAGTACAATGGATTTGAAATAAACAACTAGATGAAGTAATTTCTGAAGAAATTACGTGGGAGAGCTGTGACGCTTATGAAGAGACGCCGATCGCTTACACGCCGTTGACCACTTATTTCAGTTTCTCGCCGAAAAGTGGAATAAAGAAGAAAAGTTGACTAAGATGATTTCAAAAGTAGATGAAGTTAAATATAATCAATAAAGATGACAAAAAGATAAAGTTGACTAAAAAACATGACAAAGAGAAAATAAACAGAGAAAAAGAATTTCAGAACATTGATAAAGGATGAAAAAAGAAGAGGTGTAAAGCAATCGGTGACCAAACAGAAAGAGTGGATAATTACCAAACAGGAATAGTCTTAATAAAAGCTCATAATTAATCAGGCATGAGCTAAGTTAAGTAATTTTACTATTTTTGCAACATTTAGAACGTCTGTGCCAAGTGTCAAACTGTTATAAACTAATCACAATGGCGGATTTCCCAAGTGTTATATACTATTAAAACTAGCTAACTCACTGACAAGAAACCACTAAGGTCGCAGCCAAATGTTAACAGTTCCCTCTAGCGGGCGGGGAGAGAAGGAAGTCATTGGCTAAATACTGTGATGTATTCAGCCCAACCTTCTTCATAACAGCACCTCTCAGTCTGACAGATACCACATTTTATCTTTACACCATGGAGAACAGGGCAGACACCGTGGGGGGTCACTCCCACACAACACCTTTTTGGTCATGGTGTCGGCTGAACTTCACATACCCACAATGCATTGCGCCCGCCCACGCCGCGCGGGGGGGTCATTCCCACACAACAGCCTTTTCGGTCAAGGTGTCGGCTGAGCTTCACATACCCACAATGCATTGCGCCCGCCCACGCCCGCTAGCTAGCAACCGTTAGCAACCGCTAGCAACCGCTAGCTAGCCAGGTCGCTACAGTATTAATAGCAACAAGTCAAACAGAGTCAATAACTAATCACAA